>PISX010009578.1:0-75100 GCA_004024625.1 Mellivora capensis
CTGGGGGGCTCAGCCAGTTAAGCATCTGCCTTCAGCTCAAGTCAGGGTCTTGGGATCGAGCCCCAAGTCAGGGTCCCTGCCCAGCAGGGAGTCTGCTTCTCCTTCTCACTCTGCCCCTCCCCCCACTTGTGTGCACACTCTCTCTCACTCAAATAAATAAAATCTTTTAAAAAATAATGGTCAACTGTAGAAAGGTATATAAAAATGCAGTACTTTTAAAAGGTTGATTGAGATGCATAGTTCTCAACAAAAAAATATATCCATGGTATCATCCATGGAGTGACCAAAACAGACTTCAAAATACTGTGTATTTATCCTATGATCCTGGTGATATAAATAAATATTTATAGAAGCCATCAGATGGGGACTTTCTTGCCTCCTCACTGCCAAATTTACTGACTTAACTAGTTGGCTAATCTCCATCTTCCATCCTGGTTCCAAAGAAGAGGGATCCTTGCTCCCATCAAAGGCTAGTTGGTCCTCATCTGGGCACCATGGCTTCTGGCTTCCCCAGGGACATCATGGCTGCTGTTACCATGCATTTCTCCTTCCTCGTGAAATTCTTCTTTTCTGTTAGGCTGTCCCTGTCAGTGTAATCAAAAGCTCTCCATTCTCCCCACCTCCCAACAGCAGCTGCTACATCATTTATGTTCATCATTCAGAGCAGAACTCAAAACTGTTGCCCTGATGCTGTTTCCACTTCAGCTCACTCCAATATGGTTCCTGTCCCTCCCGCTCTTCTCAAGGTCACAGACCACTTCCCTGGTGTCAAATGCATTGGTCACTTCTCTAACCTCATCTGATGCACTCAGGGGCACGTGATACCGTTGACCTTCTCTCAAGACCCTTCATCTCTGACTTTCCTTTGCTTCAATGCCACGAATACGCAAATCAATCTCCAACATTGACTGCTTCACAGTTTGGTTGAGATTCCTTTCTTTCCCTGGGTTGTGTGTTCTCAGCTCTGTGCATTGGCATCATCTGGGAAGGCCTCTAAATGCAGGGAGGCATGGGCCCCAGGACAAGGGAATTAGAATCACCAGCTGTGGAGCTCTGGTTTGGGCAGGTTTTGAAAGCTTCCCAGGTGACCCTTACAAGCACTCAGGGCTAAGAACTACTTCCTTAGGTGGTCTCATTCCATCTCATGGCTCTACATATTAACATCATATGGCCAAATGAGTACTAAATCTCTATCTTCAGCCCACAGGCAGAGCCCCCTGGAAGAACAAGGCCAGTTTAGTCTGAAGGGGACTCCCTGTCCTTTGATGGTCACTGCTTTACTCCCAAGACCGGGGATGGGATAATCACCACGAACATGGCAAGAGAGCCACATGGACACCCTGACACCCCACACTCAGCGTTCAGAAGAACAGAACATTTTGTTCAGGAACATCCGCAGAGATTTCATGAGTCCCTTAACCTTCACTCTCTCCCTAGGGATGTCCAATTTGGCTTGGACAAAAGATGAATAAAGATAATTATGCTTTCATTCTAAATCCTATTTGGCTCTGAAAGCCGCTGTCGTGCTACTCCAAGTTTGCCCAGGCTTGTGTAAGCTATCTGTCTCATTCACCGGTATGCCATCCCCGCCCCCCATGGATAGCACCAGGTAAATTCCCCTTTGGTCGCTTTGCGGTTTCGTACCATTAGACTCTGCATTAATCTGTCCTCTAGTACTTCCTTCCCACCCTATACCAGACTCTCAGGGAAGCTTGCTAGTTTTTTTTAGTTTATTTCCTGTGCACTCATTGATTTCATGTTTCAACTCAGCAGGGCCACTGGGTATCCAGCTGTTTGGCCAAACATTATTCTGGGCATTTCCAGGAGGATGTTTTTAGATGAGATGAACATTTGAATCAGTAGGCTTGGTAGAACAACTACCCTCCCCAGGGCAGGTGGGCCTGGAAAAATCAGCTGAAGGTCTGAGCACAACAAAAAATCTGACCGTCCCCTGAGTAAGAGAATTCCTCCTACTTTACTATCTTCAAACTGGGACATAGGCTTTTTTTCTGCCTTCAGACTTGAACTGAAACATTGGCTTTTCTTGGGTCTTGAGCTCTTTTAAGTCTTCCTAACCCAGCTATATCCATCACTAAATAGAGTTCTTTTATTATTATTTTTAAAGATTTATTTATTTATTTACTTATTTGAGAGAGAGAGAGAGAGAGCAAGCAGAAAGAGGAGGAGAGGGAGAGAGAGAGAGAGAGAGAGAGAATATCAAGCAGACTCCCCACCAAGCACAGAGCCTGATGCGGGGCTCCATCCCAGGATCCTGAGATCAAGAGTCGGCTGCTTAACCAACGACTACATCCAGGTGCCCCTAGAGTTCTTTTAAAATTTGTCCATGACAACACCTACTGTTTGTCAAGCACCCACTCCATGCCTGCCATTTTGAACAGTGTCACCTCCAGCCTTTGTACCAATCCTGCAAGAGAGGTCAATGTTTTTGTTATCCCAAAGTCACATAGCTGATGGGCAACAGAACAGGAATGTGAACAGAAATGTGTGATTTCAAAGTCAGTGCTCTCTCCTACCCTCTTTATACTGGACCTACATATCCTTGCATCGCTTCACCACACGCATGTGCACACGCTCACACATGCACACACACACTCACCCACACCTAGACACACACACACTCTCGCTCCTATTTCCTCTTGTGTTGCAAATTATCTCCAGTCCCACACTCTGCTGAAGGAATGGACTTCCAGGAAATGGGTTTATGTGTGTTTTCCATCCCTCTAGCTACCCCTTGAGAAAGAGAAGAGCTTGGATTTAGGGGAAACTGATTCATCTTCCAGGCTGGAATCAATCAACCCTGCCCCTACAGGGCTGGAACTCTGAGTCAGAGGGTTGTGGGCCCTGGAGCTGATAGTGAAGTTGGGCCATGTGCAAACAGAGGGTGCCTGGGAGAAGGGACCTGAAGCCAGAGAAGAGGAGGACCCATAGGCAGAGACAAGGAGGGCACATTCCGGTTCTCACCAAGTCTTGCCAACTATATATAGCACTTGGTGTCTCTGTGTCCTTCAGCTAAACTCCAAACTCTGCCCCCCACCTTTAAATTTGAAATACTCATTTATTTTTTTATTTTTTTTAAGATTTTATTTATTTATTTGACAGAGATCCCAAGCAGGCAGAGAGGCAGGCAGAGAGAGAGGAAGGGAAGCAGGCTCCCCGCTGAGCAGAGAGCACGATGTGGGACTCGATCCCAGGACCCTGGGATCATGACCTGAGCCAAAGGCAGAGGCTTTAATCCACTGAGCCACCCAGGTACCCCTTGAAATACTCATTTTAAATAAGAAAAGCATCCATAGATTCAAAACTCAAAATGTGCAAAAGGGGGTGTCATCAATATTATGTCACCATCTACTTTCCCCACCCCCTCATGCCTAAATGCAAACTGCTATTAATGGCTTTCTCAAAAGGAGGGGGCTGCATAAGCCTACACTTACATATTATATCTATATGCACATATTTTATTTTGGCGGACATAAATGGTACCATATTAGATCTATTGTTTTGCTTTTTTACACTTTACTTTTTACTTTCTTTTTAAAAAGACTTTATTTTGGGGGCTCCTGGGTGGCTCAGTGGGTTAAAGCCTCTACCTTCGGCCCAGGTCATGATCCCAGAGCCCTGGGATCGGCCCCGAGTCAGACTCTCTGCTCAATGGGGAGCCTGCTTCCCATTCCTCTCTCTCCGCCTGCCTCTCTGCCTGCTTGGGATCTCTGTCTGTCAAATAAATAAATAAAATCTCTTAAAAAAAAAAAGTACTTTATTTTTAAGCAATCTTTAAGTAAGCTCTGCACCTAAGGTGGGGCTTAAACTCACCACCCCAAGATTCAGGGTTGCATACTCTCTCAACTAAGCCAGCCAGGTGCCCCAAATTTACAAAGAACTCTCTCTCTCTCTTTTCATAAGCTCTACACCCAACATGGGGCTTGAACTCTGAACCCAGAAATCAACAATCACGTGCTCTACCGATTGAGCCAGCCAGGCTCCCCTTTGCTTTCCACGTTCAATAATAAATCTTAAAAGTGGGCTCCATATTAGCATCAGAGTCCTTTCATGTTTTAGTATATTGTATCCATTTAGTATATTGTATCCATCAATGGATATATTGAAATATCCATTATGGATATTTCAAAATATATTTAGCTCACATTCTGCTGATGGCTATTTAAGCTGTTTCAATTATTTTGCTCCAATACACAACGCTATAATAAACTTGTTTATGTTTTATATCACAAGCTTGTGAGTGACTTTCATAGCTGCATTCCAAGAAGTAGAACTTCTGCGTCAAGGGCAAAGGGACTTTAATTTTTTGTCATTGTCAATTGTTGTCAATAGAACAGTTTTCACTATGCAGGAGGGTCTCTCCTCACAACTTTGGAAGACGTGCTTTATCTAACATTTGGTGTTTGTTCTTCCTGATAGCTTAAAAAAGGGGATATTAGAGTTTTGTTTTAATTTCTCCAATTGTCAATGAAGCTAAACATGTCTTCCTAGTTTTGAGAGATATTTATAGTTCTCTTCCTGAAATATCTTTTTTTAAAATTAATTAATTAATTAATTTGACAGACAGAGATCACAAGTAGGCAGAGGGGCAGGCAGAGAGAGAGGGGGAAGTAGGCTCTCTGCTGAGTAGAGAGCCCGATTCGGGGCTCGATCCCAGGACCCTGAGATCGTGACCTAAGCCAAAGGCAGAGGCTTAACCCACGGAGCCACCCAGGTGCCCTTCATATTCCATCCTTAAATGATGTTTTACCTTGCCTTCCACAGCTACAATAGTATCTGAGCTTTTCCTTCAAATTATTGCTGGTGATTACATTTGGTGTATTTAGGGTTTTAATTTACTTTGTATTCTGAACCATTACCTGCTGTTATTTTAACCTTAGCCCTACAATTTCATGAGTCCTCCTCCCACTTATTTCTAGTTAGCTAAGGTTTATCCTCTGATAGTTTTTTTTTTTGAAATACCAATTATTTTTAAAGTGTATCATTTACATCATTCTTGTTTATTCTTTCCTCCTCCATCCCTTGAAACTCTGATTCTTCCATTTCGTTGTCCTTGTTTTCCTTGTTTCTGTTGTCTACACTCCTTACCACATTTGCGATGGTGCTTATTTCCCTGTGTGCTACTCCTAATGTGGGGCCTTTGTGGACTTAGTTTTCTTTCACTCTTTTCCTGAATAACTTCCAACTCGTGTTTTATTTCCTTCTATCACCTCACTTACCTTTCCTGAGCTCTTGTATGTATACTCTGTGCTTTTCTCTAATAAAGGTGATTGCTTCACCCAGGGTTTGGTTGAATGATGATACACTTGGTTAATTTTCCTCAGCCCCATGGTATGACAAAATTTTGTTGGTGGTTGCTCTCATCTTTCATTTGTTTTTCCTGTTTGTTGTCTTTTTCCTGCTCTTCATTGAGCAGGTGAATCCTTCACCTGGCTTGCCTTTTGCATGAGTTCCCTGATTGGGTAGGGGAGGAAGGCAAGTGCTCTGGGCTTGCAGAAATTCTCCTCATGATAACAGATCTAAACCATGAGCAAGCTCCTCTAGTATATACTTTGGGTTGGCAGTGAGCAAGCTACTGGTAGCCCAGAGGTCTTTCTCTTTCACTCTGCCTCACTCCCTGCAGAATGGCTTGCCTATGTGATTCCTCCTTCTGCCCCACCTTGTTTCTATATAGTGTCAGATCAAGTTGAGAGAAATTTCTTCTACCAAATTGCTCACTTATTTCCATTTATCCAAAGACAGGGCTCTTGATTTTGTCCCCACCACTCCTGTTTCCACCGAAAAAGTGCTCTGCCAGCTTTTTGAGACTTGTAGCTTTGGGTGTCCTCTCTGCCCCTTCTCCAAAGTCCGATCTTCATTTCACTGTCATATCCAGGAGATCCTCGTGATGCGTGGATTCTGTGTTTGCGAATTTGCCCCTTTGCTAAAATACATTTGAAACCCCCAAATCTATACCCGTGGCACTTTTGTGCTCAGTCATGGACACGCTCAGAGTGACGAGCATGGATTCGCTCATCACACACATTCCCAGCTGAGGATGAACCGGATGATGCTCTGCTTTCCTAGTTCAGCTTTTATACTGCAAACAAATATCCCTTTTAATGGCCTATTTGTGCCATGTTATTTGCATTTTGGAGTTTGTGGTGGTGACTTTGCTGTTGAAAATTGACCCAAACTTGGTGGTTGAAGTGGTGTCCAGCATTCCCAAGTGCAAGTAGGCCGTGCCTTATGGAGAAACTATAGGAGTTAGATAAGCTTTGATCAGCCATGAGTTACAGTGCTGTTGGCCATGAGTTCAATGTTAATGAATCGATAATATATACTAAATAAGGAGTTTTTAAACTGAAACAGACATAAAAGATGACCTTCAACAGACGAATGGATAAGGAACATGTGGTCCATATACACTATGGAGTATTATGCCTCCATCAGAAAGGATGAATACCCAACTTTTGTAGCAACATGGACGGGACTGGAAGAGATTATGCTGAGTGAAATAAGTCAAGCAGAGAGAGTCAATTATCATATGGTTTCGCTTATTTTAGGAGCATAAGGAATAACACGGAGGACATGGGGAGATGGAGAGGAGAAGGGAGTTGGGGGAAATTGGAGGGGGAGACAAACCATGAGAGACTGTGGACTCTGAAAAACAATCCGAGGGTTTTGGAGGAGCGGGGGGTGGGGGTGGGAGGTTGGGTGAGCCTGGTGGTGGGTATTATGGAGGGTACGGATTGCATGTAGCACAGGGTGTGGTGCATAAACAATGAATTCTAGAACACTGAAAAGAAATTTTAAAAATAAATAAAAATTAAACAACAACAACAATGTATTGATTGACTGATAAAAATGTTGTGAACAGAGGCTTGCAGGACCCTAACCCTGTGTTTCCCTTGGGAGCAATGGTTCGGTATGCACCAATTTGGTGTTCTCAGAGACTTTACCGAACAGAACTACTGCAAATAACAAGAATCCACTGTATCGTCATTTGAGGTCACTGATGTCTCCCAGTTACACCAAGGACAGAGTTTTTTTGGCCTGTCCTTGTTTTTTGGCTGTTTGCTTTTGCTTTGGGTGATTTGCAAGAAAAATAGGGGCAATTGCCACATCTTGCCATTTTAGACTGTGAAAACGACTGGGCTTATTTGAAAGTTTTATCTCATTAGGCAAATTACCCAGAAAAGGTGGAGGGTGCCCAGTAAGAAGCTGAGAGTTTCAGAGAAGAGAGTGGGGACAGAATCAGGAGGCTGAGAAAGGAGCTGAGGGCAAAGACCCTGGGTAAGTCCCAGAGCATGAATGTTTGCAGTCAGGTGGCTTAAAGTCTGATCTTGATCCTGCCATTCATTACCTCTATGAGACTGTATAGGTTATTGCTCTGGGAGTCTGCTCCCTCTTTTGCAAATGTTGATCATATGGTATAATTGTGAGATTATATATTTAAAGACCATATATATATAAAGCATCTGTTACACAGTAGGCACTCAGCATTTATTAGTTCACTCCTCATTCACTCAGGGAGAAAGCATATTTGGGAAAGCTCATATGCCTGCGTTTCTGATTTCTCGCAGAATTGGTTTATGATCCGTGCCCAAAAAAATCAATCTCAAAGTCACACTTGTTTATTACCCAAAGTGCTATTACCCTGCTTGATCACCCTCCTTTTTACCAGGCTTGGGAATCAATAGCTCTTAGCTATTTTCCAAAATCAAATCTACTCTGAGCAAATGAAGATTTGTCACCAGTAACAATATTATAGAGGACACACTGTAGCTTTGGGGGCACGAAAGGATTTCAGAGACCTCTATACCAAGACATCACTGATTATGTTCAGCCTTGTAGAGCTCTTGCTTAAGAGGGGACAGCGCACATCAGGATGCCAAGGTTCTGACATGTTTATTCTTTAAAAATCAGCCTAATTACCTTAGGGCAACACCTGGTAGGTCTCAGCTGGTGTGGCCCAGCCAATTAGGCTCAGGAGACTTCCCATGATGGTAAGAAAATTGGTAAGACAGTCAGGGGTTACCCCTGACTGGGGACCCACTGCTGTCTGCTCACCAGTTATCTCTAAGAGGTGTCTGTGCCAGGGATCTAACAAGGGAATGGAGGAATACCAGAGCTTTCTCCAGAGGTCATTGGATTGTCCCAGGCAGGAAATGTTTTGGTCAAGCTGTTCTCTGATCAGGAATTAAAGTCACTGAGTGGAAAGGAATAAAAAGACAAAAGATGAGGGTTCAGGGGTACCGTAAGAATCATAAGTAAGGGCTGGGATTCCGTTCCTCCTAGCAGGAGAGTTTGATATGGTTGTGGGTGTACAGGGACGAGGAAAGAGCCCAAATTAACCCCCTGGACTGATCACCAGACACACAACTACAGCCATTATGCTTTCTGTGTAACCTCTTCCACTAAAGCTTCATCTTGTTGATCTCATTCCCTACCCCTCCCGAAAATGATAAGGCTGCTGATTCCCCTTCCACAAATGCTCCAAAATTACAGGGAGTGCTCCAAAATTATCAGTCAGTGGGACTACAAACCTGTAGAGTGATTCTGTTCTTTCATCCATTCCACAGATGAGATAACTGAAGCTCAGAAATGTTGAGTAACTTCCCCAAGGCCACCCAGCTGGTAATGGCCAACCTGGGACTCAAATCTAAATCGGTATTACTGCCCAAGCCCGAGTTTATTTCATGTGCCAGGCTGCAGTGAGGTCCTGGGAACACAGGCGTTGGCTAGAAGTGCCTTAGGAACCCCTTTTCCCAATGAGTTAAAATGGCGGTCCTCCACTCCGGCTACATATGGAATTACATGGGCATCATATACCCCAGTGATGATGTCTTCCTGGAGGTAGGTCTCCTTAGTTTCATTTTGAAGTCCTCACTGTATTCTGAAGAGTAGACTCCTTCTTTTCCATACCGAGTACACATATGGATGCCACCTGAAAGTCTGAGATGAAATATGAAGAATTAGCTTTTCAAATACAAGAGACTATATTGCCCGCCAAAACCTCTTTAATGATGTTTTGGTTTGCAAAATCACCAAACAAATTTTGGCAAGGAAGGGACGTTATTAGAACGATCCCGGAGTATTTCATGAAATCAAAAGAAGGACGCATCTCAGTCTTAGGACAAAATCACCAAACAAATTTCGGCAAGAAAGGGACGTTATTAGAATGATCCTGGAGTATTTCATGAAATCAAAAGAAGGACGCATCTGAGTCTTGGGACTTGGAACTGTATTGTCGCTTGAGGATATCTGAGTCTTAGGAAGGTATTGAGGTTAGATATCTAGATATCTATCTATCTATCATTTGAGGTTATTACATACAAGTGTTTCCTAAAGTGTGGTACCCAGACCATCCACATTACCTGAGATCTTATTATAAGTGCATATTCTCAGACCCTGCCACAGAATCAGAAGCAGGAGCAGGTGTCAGTGGTATGTATTTTTTCAAGTCTTTATGAGAATTCTGATGCTCAGTAAAGACTGAGAAAGCAATGCCATGGGCCACATCTCTTAGTTTTCTCTAATTACAGAAAGTAACCAATGATAGCATCCATCTTTACATGTTATGGGTTCGGCCATGTGGAAAAGAGTGCATTGACTGTCATTTGTTCTCAAATTAAAATTTACTTTGGGGTGCCTGGGTGGTTCAGTCGGTTGTGTCCAACTCTTGATTTCGGCTCAGGTCATGGTCTCAGGGTTGCGGTCACGCCCTGCCTCAGGTTCCACAGCCTGCTTAAGATTCTCTCTCTCCCTCTCCTTCGGCCCCTCCCCCAATAAATAAAGAAATAGATACATAAATAGATAAAAATAAAATTTACTTAGAAGGGCCCCACGGATTGAATTCAGATTATCAAGACACAATTTTGGAACACGAACTATAGTAAAGGGGAAAAGTGGATAGAGAAGTAAAGCACTATTGTATAAACATGGTTACTTTAATTGCAACCAGATAAATGGTAGAGAAAGGGGCAGTACCCAGGGAGAAGGTGCTGAGTGAGTGGTCTAATAATAAGAACAGAAATTATAGCAGTAGTAATTAGAAATATTAGCAGCAATGGTAATATTTACTAATATCATTTAATAATTTTATTAAATTAGTAATATTTACTAATCCTTGAATATTGACTGTTTGTCAGGTCTAGAGCTTGGCATATTTTTCCGTGGATTTTTTTTTAATCCAATTCTCACAACACCTCTGCAAAGTAGGTACTGTTGATACTCGTATTTTACAGATGAAGAACTGTTTAAAAAACGTGCTTGAACTGGTGTACCTGTGGGGCAGAAGAATGTGGGCAGCCTGTGACAGCCGCCACTACTGGATTCTTGCTTTAGATTCTGTCCACTCTTAAGGGCAACAGACCTCAGTGAGTTAGATGGTTTGAGACTTGGCAAGGTGATGTTTGAAATCCCATCCCTCTCCACAGTCCTAGATCGTCTCTGGCCATTTGGTGTTTTACAATATGACCACTGCATTAGCAAAACAAGAAAGGAGCTGGAAGTGTGGGATTCTCCAATGCAGGTTTGTTTCTGAGACTCCAGAGTAGTTGAAATTTATTCTGGCTGGGGTCAAGTCCATCCAGACATAGAGGATTATAAAAGTATTTGTACCACCCCTACCGTGGGAGACCACACACAGAAAGCGAATGTGAATTGGAGAGAAAATGTCCCAGAGATGCATCCAATGAGGCTCTAAATGAGAGACTTGAATTTCAATCAGTACTTTCCTCTCAAATCCCTTACCTACATCCCTCTATATGTTTACCTTTGTATAACAGTCTGAGATCAGGTGTCCGGAATGCACCAGGTTTTTTGTTTGTTTTTGTTTTGCACCAGTTTTTTAATCCTATGGTGCTAAGGGGAAGCCATTCCAGGAGAAAGTATGGTCTTAAAAGTTTTGCATTGTCCCGCTCACCTGGCCTATTTGAACAACCTTACTATTATTTTTTTAATCAAGTCCATTTGTTTATCCATCCATGTCTGCTCCTTCCTAACCTCAGCCCCTTTCCTGATGCCCTAAAAACTTCTAATGATTTTTCCTAGAACTTCAGGCACAGCTCCTGCCTCCTTCAGCCCAGCTCATCCAGGATACCCTTACTTTCCCACCGTGGCTCCTTCTGCTAGGCATCCACCCCGGGCACCAGCCTCCCTGCACCCCACCCTTTGGGCTCTTCTTTTCCCCTGTTTTCCCACCACTTTCCCCTCTTCAAAATAAATCTGGATTCCCAGCCTGCTGTCTTTCTTTCCTTCCGCCCACTTTTCCTTCCTTTTCTTCTTTCTCACCTTGCAGGCAGCTATAGTGAGAATCCTATTTTCCTCTTTCATAGCAACAATAAGATTACTCAAGAGACTTTTATTTACTAAGAACAGAGCAAGGCTGTTATCTTGTCTGGAATGGCCAGGAACAACTGATACAGTGGGGAGCTTTTCATCACAGTCCCCACAGGGTACCTTGAGATGTTTTAATGGTCAAGACCAAACTTAATTCAAATCCAGCAGGCATTATTAGAAGTCATGGTGGCTAGCATGTCTTTATTGCTCTCATTTTAAATTATGAAGTGTAATAAGGTCACATTTCTGGAAATAGAACTCAGTAAGATACATTGGTTTAATTTGTAAAAGTAATCTCCCTTCATAGGCGATATGTTACATTCCACTTCAGCTAAAATCCACATCAATAGCAGAAAAATGTAACAGGCTTCAATTAGCCTCAATAATCCTTCCACACGATGATGAACAGGAAAAAGAAAAGAAATTGGTATTTCATATCTTCATCATTTAAGGACTTTGATGATGCAAAATAGATTGGCTCTATTTATTTCCCTGTGGCAGTGCATGTCTTCTTGAAAGGTTGTAATATGATAAAATGAATTTTAATAAAACGGAGGTGAAAAAGATTCCTTGGAAGCGAGTCAAGAAACTTTCAGCTGGGCAGCAGAGAGGAACAAGGAGATCTTCTGCTGATCTGTGCCTGGATAGGCTTGGCTTGAAAGCATGAGCAAATCTCCCAGTGTCTAGAAGAATCCTTGGCTTTGGGGAGTTGCTGATGGAATATTTCAGTGTTGAAAATCTCACTCGTAAACTGCTCAGGGTCAAACAGTTTTCAGTTGAGTATGAAAATAGCTCAGCTTTTTTAAAGCCCTACTTAAAAAACTAGTGTGGAATTTATAGTTCAGTGGTCTAAACAATTCAAGAAGGGGTGGGTCTAAGCAAAAGACCCAAGTTCTAGAAGTAGATATTCATCACACGTGTGTCACCTGGTGTGTCCCTTCTCAGTCCTATTTTATTCACCTGTGAAACAGGAAAACATAACTAGGTCACACTGGTAATGTTCTCCCATTTCAATGTTTGCTTATCAGTATCTATGAGTGAATGCTGGTTGTAAATTACATAAAGATCCATAGGCTTTCATAGTTGATAAAACGCTGCCATCTATACAATGTTATTTGATCCTTTCATACGTGTTTGAGGGAGATATTACAAAAGCCATCTCCGTTTTACAGATAAAGAACACTGACTCCAATACTTAATCTGAGTTAACACTGGACAGTCGTGGTAGAGCGAAGACCCAGATCCGGATTTTCTGATGTGCACTCATTGCCTTCAACTGAATTTGATTCAGTCCAACACGCATGGACCCCACCATGTGCCAAGTTTTAGAGGTATAACATGAATAAGGGAAGTCCTAGACCTTTAAGTCCAAGCTACTGGGAAACAAACAAACAGTGCTTCACCTGAAAGACCATCGAGGAGGTAAGTGTCACTTTTGTAGATCAAAAGATGTCAGCTACCAGTGATTTCATTGAATTCCATCTAATACTATGTAAATACTGTGGCAGAGGTATATTGATAATTTCTTTGTTCTTTTTCCTTCTATTTCTGGCATTTCTCCTGTTTTCATTCATTTTTTTGTAGTTTCTGAAGCAGCTGGCTTTGTCGGGGGTGATAAAGTGTCTCTTAGGGGTGACTAAGTGATCCCTTTAACTCATGACAGCACACATGTGCTCATGGGACGACATTTCTAGCAAATGGCATAGACTTCTCTCTTGCCTGAACCAATGCTCAAGTTTGGGTACAGTCTACCTTTTCTTTACTGTAAGTACACAGCACCAGTGTCTAATAAATAATTCCAGCCAGGCTCCAAGGTTATATATAATAAGGTAGAATATTCCCAGATTGAGGACACGAGGGCTCTAGGATGTCAAGGACTGTGAAGTTAGGATGGATAAAGACTTAGATAAGGCCACTGAATTGCCCAGTAGGAATCATCGGTACCCTCAGGAACCGTTACTGTGGTGTGAATGGGACTGACACCTGACTGCAAAAGGTAACAGAACTGAATGTATATCAAGCAATGGCTCAAAACCCGAGTGGCTGAAAAGACAAGTCACACAACCAGAGGATCTTCGGTGGGTAAATGGATTAAACTGTGTTCCAGCTCGACAACGGCACAATATTCAGCACCCAAAGGAAATGTGCTATCAAATCATGAACAGACATAGAGAAAAGTTGAGTGTGCATCACTAAGTGAAGAAAGCCCATCTGAAAAGTCTGTATACCGTATGATTCTGGATCTCTGATGTTCTGGAAAAGGTAAAACTATGGACATAGGAAAAAGATCAGTAGTTTCCAAGGGCTAAAGGGGAGGGAGGGATGAATAGGTAGAGTACAGAGGATTTTTAGGGCAGTGAAGCTGTTCTGTATAATATTATAATGATCGATATATCCGTCCAGACCCATAGAATGTACAATGCCAAGAGTGAGCCCTAATGTAAACTGTGGATTCTGGGTGATTATGATGTAGGTTCATTTATTATAACAAATGCACCGTTGTGGTGGGGGATGTCAATAATGCCGGAGGCTGTGCATGGCCTGGCAGGAGTTGAGGTGGGGGCAGAGAATATATAGGAAATGTCTGTGCCTTCCATTCAATTTTGCTATGAACCTAAAACTGCTCTGAAAAGAGAGAAGTCATGAGATTGAGAAGTTAGTAGGATTCAATGAAACAGATTTTCTCTGTTTTCACTTTAAAGGATAGGAAAGATCATGGGATTTTTGCAGGCAGGAGGAAAAAAATCAACCCAAAGCAAAGGAATTAAAGATGTGTGAGAAAGAGAGAAAGAGAGAGACCTTCTTGTCCAAGGAAAGGCTTCTTCCTTTGAAAGAGAAAGAAAGGAATTGATATTGATTCAAAGAAAGTAAGTCCCACAGGCTATCATGTAGCCTAGATATCTACTGTCTCTTTGTTTGCCTTTTTAAGCCTCCCAAAGCCTAGTAGACAATGTAGAAGTTCTTGAATCTTTCACTGAAGCAAAAGAGAGAAGAGGAAATTTAGTAAGAGAAGTAACATTAGCTCCTGTAATAAACATTAGCTCAAATCTTTGTGGCTTAACAAAATAATGGTTTATTTCTTACCCGCCCAAAGACACTCCTACATGGGCAGCTGACTTAAGTACTTTGGGTGTTTCCTTCCATCTTTTTTTTTTTTTTTAAGATTCTATTTATTTGACAGAGAGAAAAAGAGAAGAGAGCGAGAGAGGGAATACAAGAAGGGGGAGTGGGAGAAGGAGAACAGGCTTCCTGCTGAGACGGGAGCCCGATGCGGGGCTCAATCCCAGGACCCTGGGATCATGACCTGAGCCAAAGGCAGAGGCTTAATGACTGAGTCACCCCGGCGCCCCTGTTTCCTTCCATCTTGACACTCCACTGTTTCCTGGGACCTCAGAGCCTTCTAGTGGATGGGCTGAAGCCAGGGCATATGAGGTCATGTGAGAGCAGGGATGGCAAACCAAAGCTCACAGGGTAAATCTCACCCACAGCCAGTTTTTGTGTGGTCTTCGAGCTAAGGATGGTTTTTACATTTTTCAACGGCTTAAAAAAAAAATCAAACGAAGAATAATAGTGCATGGCATGTGGAAATTCTATAAGATTCTATTTCAACGTCCATAAATGAAGTTTTATTGGAACACTGCCATGCTCATTGGTTTACATATTTTCTGTGGCTGATTTTAGCTAAATGGCAGAGTTGACAGAGCTCATAGCCTGAAGAGTCTACTGATATTTATTATCTAATCTTAACAACAACAACAAAATTTTTGTTGACCCCTGAACCTAAAGCACCCAGTATTTAACCATGTCATCCCAAGAGGTCACAATTCAGTTCACTCATGTTTTATTGGCAAGAACTGACCATATGGACCCACCCAGATGCAAGGAGTCTGGTTGGGTAGCTTCTGCTCTGCATCAACCCTGCCCTTTCATACTGGGGAGTACAAATCATAGTCACTACGTCTGCGGCATACACTTCAGAAGATGCCGATTTAAATGCCCTTTAGATATTTCTCCTCTCCAAAATCCATTTTCAGCTGTGCCCCCTGAGGAGGGGTGTGTGTGTGTGTAGGAGGTGTGGGAATTCTACCCTTCTACCTTCCGCTGTATGGCGTACCCTGGCTGATTCAAGTTGGCTTTCCTCAACTGTCAGTCTTGTCCCTTCAGGCCCCTTCTCTCTATTGTGCTGAGTGACTCAGTTATGTCTGAGCTCCCAGGGCTGAATTACATACCTACATTCAGCAACACTGGAGGCAATTATAAATAGAAGCCATTGGCCTTAGAAGGACATGGGCAACAGAACTCATCAAGATATGCCTTCGAAGAATGTGAAGCAACTCTCCATATGAGAAAGATGTGTTGGGTTAAAAAAAAATTCCTTTGTGCCCTTAACCTTTAAAGAATTTCAGATAAAATATCAATACGCTCAAGTCAGCCATGTATGCACAAGGCATTTTAGGGAGTCTTTGGTACCAAGGGGTGGCTTACCAGAGATTCATTATCTTTTGTCCCCCACCCCTAACGCTACCTAAAGAAATACAAAATCTCCGTGAAAATGCCGTGCAAACCCAGGCCACAGACCCTTACACTGTTTTGTCTTAAATCGCCATCCCCCAAACCACTGCTCTATAGAAATTCTGGAGTTTCCACCATGATACAAAATTAGTTAAAACAGTGCCTGCTCCCCAGGGAATCACAATCCTCTGGAAAGACAGGCTTTTATACATCTATGGATGATAGAAGGTAGATGAAAATCAAGGCTCAAATTGAGACCCAAACAAAGTACTCTGAGCAAACACGGGGGTAGAGTGATTAATTGTGGCAGATGTTAACCAAGAGTAATGATTTTAAGTATCAGGAATAGAAAGCCTTTCTCCATCACGCTTGCGATGCTAATCCCAATTCATTCATCATCAAACCTCACCTTGCCTGGCCATTTATCTTAAATGCAAACCCCGCTTTATTCAGGAAAATCAGTCATGTTCATTTATCCTTTGACTGCAGACGCTCAGAAAGGATAACTGCTCCCTGCCATATTTCATGCTCATCCACTCACAAGGTAGGCCAGCATTTTGCCAGAGACCTCTTAAACTGAGATGGTGTTTAATTCAGTCTAAAACCAAGGTTTGGTCACAAAGAAGCCTTGTAGCCCTGTGATACATTCTAGGATACACACACTTCCTTGTCTCCGGTCTGCTGTCCCAGGGAAAATAATATTGGGTGTCGTCTCTTTGGACACATCATTTGAGTAAATACAAAGATGGGAAGATGACTGAAATAAGAATTTTTCCTACAAGAAAAAAAGGCTAGCTCATACCCAGCTAAGCAGTGTTTCAAGGCTAGAAGTGATGCAGGAGAAGGGCACAGAGCAACATATCATGAAAGAAAGGGAAATGGAGAAACAAATTGTACTTGAGAAGCCAACGCAATTCTCATTCTTCCATCAAAATAAGAAACATTGCTCTTTCTTGTCCAGGCAAACCTTCCTACCTCTTCCTGATACCAAGTCCTCCTGTTTCCCTAGTGACTTAATCATTTGTCTCTACCAACCTCTCATCACTGTTAAAAATGCACAGGTGTTCTCCATTGTGGAGGAGAAAAACCTACACCAGCCTTAAAAGCCTCCTCCGGCTACTTTTCCTTTCCTTTCTCTACTCAACATCCCACTGTAAACCTACAGTGATGCCCCTCCGCCCCCCAGTTGGGGCTGCTATCCCACTATTAATACTGATTTATACAAAATAGACATCTTTGCTCAATTAGCCTGCATTTCTTTTTCCTAAATAGTCCTGTCTTACTGTTGTTTACAGATAATACTGCTCAGTGTTAATATATATATTTCCTCCTTTTGTCTAAATGTGTTGGCTCTTTGTGATTTGGATGTGGTCTCAGCTAGAAAGTAGCTAGAATCCAAGAGCTGGCAAACAACAGCCACTGGGAAAAACTGGCCCTCCATCTGTTTTTGTAAATAAAGTTTTATTGGAACACACCTTCACCCATTCATTTCTGTATTTTTAGGGCTGCTTTTGTGCAACAACAGGCAGAGCTGATTAGTCATGATAGAGACCGTATATTCTCAAAACCTGACACATTTGCTATCTGGCTCTTTACAGATAAAGCTCACCAACCTCCAAGACGAACTTCCTCATAATTAAGATTAAAAGCTCTTTGGGGTCTTTGGTTCTCTTTACCTTCGAAAAACTGATACACTTTAGGAGGCCACATCCTATTTCAAGAAGAATCCCTCATTCGAAAGTTGAGAGAAACTTGATAAAAGGAAAAAACTTCATACTTGGGTTATTTCGTGCTGCAAACCAGGACAGCTACTATGCCTGTAAAAAATCCAATTATGGAAAAAAGATGACTAAAGTCACACACTCCTTACTTCCTCAAGAATTCTTTCTTTCTGGTAGTAACCCTAAATTCTTGTAATAAGCGAGAGACTGTGCTTAGATAATTGAGTGACTCTGAAGGCCGATATCTCTTTCCTGGACTGGAAGTTTTTCTGGTGAAGGCAGGATGCTGCACAGAAAGGAATCTTAAACAAAAATGTTCAGAGTTGGGGTGCTGGTGGCACAGTCAGTTAAACATCTGACTCTTGGTTTTGGCTCAGTTGCGATCTCAGGGTCCTGGGATCAAGCCCCACATTGGGCTTCACATTCGGCATGGAGTCTGCTTAAATTCTCTCTCTCCCTCTGCCCCTCTCCCCTCAAATAAATAAATAAATCTTAAAAAAAAAAAGGTATTTGCTTCTGTGGAGTGTGACAGTGGGGAGAGGAGGAATACTGCCATCTTTTACTGTGAAGGCTTCCATTCTGTGTGAATTCTTTTTTTCCACATGGGCCTGTGTTAATAGACTATTGAATATTTACTAGCTCCGAACCCTGAGCTAAGTGCTGTACAAGATTATTTCATTTACTACACCAAACAAACCTGTGAGAAAATCATGGCACCACCATTTTAAAGGTAAGTAAACTAAGGAAAAGAAAACATAGAATATTTTGGGGCAAATCACTTCAATTCTCAATTTCTCCATCTTAGTAATGGAGAAAAGAATTTCTTCTCACTACCTCCCCAGAAACTCAAAGAAAGCGTTTTGGGAATGCTAAAGGCACCCTGAACAAGACAAATAGACCATAGCCCAGCATTATCCAACAAAAATGTAATTTAAAACTTCCTTTTAGCCACCTAAAGAAAGTCAAATGAAAGAGATGAATGCAGTTTTAACAATATATTTTATTTAAGCCACTGTATCTAATGCATGATCATTTCCACATGTAATCAACACAAAAAGTATTAATGATTTATTTTACTTTTTTTTTTTCATATTAAGCCTTCAAACCTAGAGTACTATTTTATGCTTACGGCACAATTCACTTTGGATCAGCCACATTTCAGGCTCTCTATAGCCATGGGAACCAGTAGCGACTGGATAGTACAGCTTTAGACTGCGTCCCCAGCTGGCAAGCATTTTCCAGGCCATCCCCAAGAGCCATTTATTTACTCTTCCATGAGCCCTGAAGCAAAACCAACCACAAGTTAGAGACCAAATTCCTAAAGGAGTCTGACTGCTATTGCCCCCAGTCCCTATAGTGGTCATAATATTATTATTGCGAATACCTAATATGTATTGAATGTTTACTATGTTCCGAACCCTGAGCTCAGTGCTGTACAAGATTATTTCATTTACTACACACAACAAACCTGTGAGAATATCACGGCACCACCATTTTAAAGGTAAGTTAACTAAGGAAAAGAAAACGTAGGCAATCTGCCCAACGTCTCAGAGCTTTTCAGTTGTGCAGCCAAGATTCATACTAAGGCAAACGTTTCTAGTGCCAGATTTATTAACCATAAGCAACGATACTCATTTCCTGATCTTTTGCCTTAATTTTTTTTTTTTTTTTTTTTTACTGGCACCATCACCCCCTCCCCAGCACTAACTGCTGTCTTCTGACCTGTAGCTGCAATTACTGAATATGGGGGTGGAGCCCGTGTTAATAGACTGTGTTAATAGGCAATGGGGGTGGAGGGGGTGTTTTCTGGAGCTCTTTTTTTTTTTTTTTTAAACCATCCATGGATGGCATGGTGTTTAACCAGATTGGTTTAACCCCCATCTCTCTCCCACCAAACAAACATTCTTTTTTTTTTTTTTTTAAGATTTTATTTATTTATTTGACAGACAGAGATCACAAGCAGGCAGAGAGGCAGTCAGAGAGAGAGGGGGAAGCAGGCTCCCCGCTGAGCAGAGAGCCCGATGCGGGGCTCGATCCCCCGACTCTGAGATCATGACCTGAGCTAAAGGCAGAGGCTTAACCCATTGAGCCACCCAGGCGCCCCCCAAACAAACATTCTTATGCTTTCAGTTCTCCATTGCCTTCTGAGAAAGGACATTGCCACTCTTCTCTAGAGCAGGGCCATTCAGTTGGCTAATGCCATTCTCAAAAACAACTCTTAATAAACAGCTCTTTTGAACCTTCTTTCCCAAGATGAAACAAACACAACTCAGCATTCTCATGTGACCGGGCAAATTCCTTGTCTTCCCAGGGTTCCTGTTATCTTCTTATTCATTCTCATCCTCCAGAATGAAGTATTGCTATGAGCATTTCTAAACACTTATCAAAATGATCAGTCCTTTTGTAAAATAAAATCAAACAAAACAAAACCCTCTAAAGGATGCAACTAATTACACTTTTTAGCCAAAGAAATGTTCCCTTTCCTTAGTTCTGATTTTGAAAATAATATTTCATTTTTTAATTTTAAAATGTTTGTCCTTTTTAACAACATAAGAAAATTCTAAAATGTATTCCTCTTATATGAGATTCAACTAATGCAGAGTCATATAGTGAAAACCCTGAAAGTTTTCCATTCCTGCCGTTCTCCCTGTCCTCTTCTAGGGAGTCATTTCTGCCAACAGGTTGGCCCAACTTCTCCCAGTCCCATTTCTGTGCATGAATACCCACATGTGTCTATATATTATGCCTTCAAAAAACATAGTGAGGATCATTCTGTGTGTATTGTGGTTTTTTTTAAAGATTTTATCCATGCATTTGAGAGAAAGAGAGCATGGAAAGGAGGGGCAGAGGGTGAGGGAGAACCAGAGAGCCCAGCATGGGGCTCCATCCCAGGACCCTGGGATCATGCCCCAAGCCAAAGGCAGATGCTTAAAGGACTGAAATACCCAGGTGCCCCTGTGCTTACTGTTCTACAGTTTGTTGTGTTCATTGGAAAATCCATCTTTGTAATTTTTCTAGTTCAATACATCTTTTGACAGTTGTATAATATTTTATAAGAAAGATGTAGCATCCTGTATTTCAAGGTTCTCTGACTGAGGGACATCCAGTTGTCTATTTTATGCTATTCCAATAATACTGCTGTAAGTATTCCTGTACTTAAAGATTTCTTTAGCATAAATCCCAAGTTTATTTTTGATTTTAATAGATTCTAACGAATTGCCTTCAAGAGGGTTTCATTAGTTCTCCCATCCATGCATAGTTCAAGTGATAGAGTAGGGGAGAATCTGAATCCTTCCATCATTATGGTTACATAACTTTATCCAATGGAAATACATTTGCCAATGTGACAGAACGCTTCTTGTATTCTTTAGAAAATATTTAAAGAGGACCTGTACTCTGAAGGTAATTTCCAGAGCATGGAAAATGCAGCCAGATTTCCTTGGTTGATGTCATGTTGCTGCCATTTCTTAGCTGCCCGATCTTTGGCAAGTTACTTAATCTTCTGTGGCTTCCTTCCTCCCTCTGTGAAATGGCAGCAATGATGATAGTCAACTCCTAGGATCATTACGAGGATAAAATGGGTTAACATCTTGCAAATTGGAATGGTATATAAATATTTGCCTTATTACCATTATTTGATTTTTTTAACTTTCTTACATATAAGAAAAATGGTTTTGTTACGTTGTTTTCTATTTGGCCCTTTTTGAACCACCTTATTATTCATATTAATTTTTTAAGATTTTTTTTTGACAGAGATAGACACAGCGAGAGAGGGAACACAAGCAGGGGGAGTGGTAGAGGGAGAAGCAGGCTTCCCGCTGAGTAGGAAGCCTGATGCGGAGCTAGATCCCAGGACCCTGGGATCATGACCCGAGCTGAAGGCAGACGCCTAACGACTGAGCCACCCAGGCGCCCCTATAATAAGTTTTAAGGGGCTCCTCTTAGACTTTCTTCATTGTGAGAAATAGGCATTTGGTGCCTTCCTTTGCAATAGTTAAAACTTTTACTTTTCTTGTCTCATTGCATTGGTGAAGATTTTTATTGGCAATGATAATAGAAATCCTTGTTTTGTTCCCAGTGAGTAAGACTGCTTCTAATATTTCACAGGTATGTGGGATTTTTACTATAGGATTTGGTAAAGACTCTATTTTAGAGAATAAGGGAATTTTATTCTAATAAAAATATTATAAAAGGATTAACAAAGAAAGCTATTGGATTTTATCAGATGTTCTCTTTTAAGATAAACATATGTATTTTTTCTCTTTTAAGCAGCCTATTTGATGAATTATATTAGTGGGTTGCCCAATGGTAAATGAGATAAACCCTTTGACATTCTATTATCAAACTGTTGCATTTGATTTGCTAATCTACTTCTTAGAACATTTACATCTTTGTATGTGAGGCTAGTCAGCATTTTTTTCTCATGCACTATCTTTGCAGGTTGAATTGAGAAATTTCTTAACTTTTATTATGCTGTAGGATAAATTAAATGACACAAAGCCTTGAAGGCTTGATAGAATGTGTGTATAAAACCCTTGGGCCCAGAGTTTTAGTGGTCATCTTTGATTACCTTGTCAGTTTCTTATACGGTTACTAGTATACTCAGGTTTTGTATTCATTCTTAAAGAGTTTCTATTTTCCCATGAAACCATTCATTTTATCTAGATTGTCAAATTTGTTGGTATAAAGTGGTACAAAATTCTTAAAATTTAAGTCTTCCCTATAACTATCACCCTATTACTGTTCTTGCTTTCAATATTACGTTTTTCTTCTTCTCCTTCTGCTTTTTCTTCTTTTTGTCAGAACTGCTAATGGTTTTATAGATCAGCTATGACTTGCTTTTTGGGTGGCTGTTTCCTATATCATTAATTCCTGATGCTACCCTTATAGTTTCTTCCTTCCACTTTATTATTTTGTTTACCATTTTGTAGTGCAGACAGTGAGACATGCATAGGGAGGAAAACATTACAGACTTGGTGACTAAATCCATACTTAGCACAGTGAGGACACAAAATAGAAAGAGGCTGATTCTACAAACAGGTGTAGCGTAAGTCTCGAGCCTCATGATTAAAAGGTAAGAGAGTCGTGGGAAAAGGTTCCCACCTTTTCATAAATGGTTATTTACAATTAAATGTTTATCAAAAAATTACTCCCCATATATCTACAGAACTTGCTATAACAATTCCCTCGGAGGACAGCCAATTAGGCCTTCGGGCATGTACCCCTTCATGCTGTTTGATTTCATTTTATCATATGTGTTTACCATCAATTCAATAAATAAGTTTAATGGAACCAGAATCAAGGTCATTCTGTTGAACAGAAAAGCTACCAGAAAAGGAGGGACTTTTAGAGGTGAACTAGTTTACACTTCCTCCTTAATTTAAATATATTTTTAAACCCTGGGAAGGCATTCTCGGGGGTTCCCGGGAACAAGTCTGCTATCTCTGGTAGAAGCCAGACTGCACGGCTACTTAAAACTTGCCCGTCTGGGCTGCTCACGTGGAGGTAATTGTAGGCAGCAGAGCAGGACAGCAGGACTCGGCAACGCTGGAGAGGAAGGCTATCACTGGATCCGGCCACAAGAGTGACGAGCAGGGAACAAGAGGTTTCCTGTCTGCGGAAAGTTTTTGCTTTTGTTTCAAGACCCCTTATCTCTGTCAGGTTGTGTCTGCGTCCACTCACCTAACAGCTTGCCTGGCTCTGCTTTCTGGCTTCTGAATGGGCTCCAGCCCCAGACGGTGTCCCTGTCTGCCCTGCCTTTGACCTTGCAACATCTCTTTATTTCCCAAGCACTACACCTCTGTCCCCAAGTTCAGCCACTTTCCCGCTTCAACCACCAGGGAACAGGAGGTCGTTGTAAATGCGGGTCATAAATAATCATGAGGTCAAAATAGGTGTTGAAAGTTGAGGAGAAGGGACGTGGAAAGCGGAATTAGCTAGAGGGATGGAGTCAGTAAGTGAATATTTATCCGAACGAGCTGGAAGGGCACATTTGTGGAGGATGGAGCAGAAAGGAACGGGGAAGCAGGACAGATTCGATTTGGAAAAGGAATTCACCAAATTCCAGATCTCAGAGGGCAGAAGTACGAAGGGGATGGAAGGGGGAAATAAACCTGCGTTCGCTGAGTTCCTTCTGTGTTCCAGAGCTCTGGAGATAGAATCTCACTGAATTTTTCCAGCATTCCCACATTTTTATGGAGGAGGACACTAAAGCTTATGGGAACTAAACACTTGGCCAAGGACCCACAACTAATAAGAGGAGGCGGGGATTAGGTAGATGGTGGAGGGATAGATGGTGGCCCGAGGGTAGGACTGGGGAGAAAGAAGCTTGATGTCTCCCTTCGGTCCCAACTGGTTTGGAGGAGGTAAGAAGTAAAGTACTGTTTGGGGAAAGCCAAAGGCTTGTCTGCCTGGTCGCTCCTGCCAGAAACCTGCTCAGACCAGTACCTAGACAGCCATGAAGACTCTATCCAGTCTTCAAGATCCTACTCCAAGAAAAATCTCGAATCTTCATACTCCTCACCTCTGCTACCATCCCCTTATCCCACACTAGCATTCTAGAACCAATGACCACTAATCCTCACGCAGACCACCATGCTAACTTCCTGCTGGTCTTTTGTTTCCTCGGATCCATCTTCATAGGTCGGATGGAGTAATATCTCTAATAGGATTCTCTGATCAAGTCTCGCCCTCTGGTAGCCTTTCTGATAGCTTTCCACCATCCGCAAGTTAACAGTCGTCATCGTCAATATGAGCTACCAGGCATTACGTGATCTACCTCCTGTAAACTCCTCAAGGTTCAGTTTAAGCCACTTTCCTCTTTGCTTATATGCTCCAGCCATCTTGGCCTTTTCTTTGTTTCTCAAACTCAGCAAGTTTCTTCCAGTCCTGGGATTTGAACATCTTCCGTTTTCTCCACTTAGCATTTATTTCTCTATTTACCTCTTTTTCTGGCTCAGTCTTTCCATCCTTTAGGTCTCAGACTCAGGGGGACCTCTGCGGGACTGTCCTTCTGACCTGCGCTGTGTAAACTGAGTTTAGGTTTGATCCCCTTAATTATACAGCTCATTGGTGGGATAATCTGCTTAAACTCATGTCTGCCCCTGGATGGAAAGTTCCATGAGAGCTGAGATGGTTTTCTTGTTTACCCAGCTTGTAGCTGACACTCGTTTTGAGTGAGTGAATAAACGAATGAATGAATGAATAAGTGATTATTAAATGATGAAAATATGTCATTAAAGCCAGTCACAGGTGTGGTCTTGTATTTTATTTTTAAGATTATTTATTTATTTATTTGACAGACAGATCACAAGCAGGCAGACAGGCAGGCAGAGAGAGGAGGAAGCAGGCTCCCCGCTGAGCAGAGAGCCCGATGCGGGGCTCGATCCCAGGACCCTGAGACCATGACCTGAGCTGAAGGCAGAGGCTTTAACCCACTGAGCCACCCAGGCGCCCCGTGGTCTTTTATTTTTAACAAAGTGCCTGGGTGAGGGATGAAGCCATCCCTTGCACAAACCCCCCTCCTGTCACTCACCATAACTTTGAGATAATGGCTCATCTGGGTAGGGCACCCCACATGTCACCCTGATGGGGTTCAGCTGTGATCTCCTGCCCCTTTCGATCAGGGTAGCAATCCAAGGAACCCATTCTCTTTGTTTTCTGCCTCTGAGATTCCTCTCCCGTTTATCCGTGCCCCTGCTCCTTCTGCCTTTCGACTCTGACTTGGAATTTCAGGTGCTGCTGGGAGGCCCTTTCCTACTTCTCATATGCTCAGTATCATCACTGAGGGGTTTTTTTGCCTTGGAAAAATGAAAGAGGAACCTAAGGAAATATGTGTGTGTTTGGGGGGGGCGGTGGAGCAAAGTCTCTCTGCTCCTTCAGAATCCCCATCAAGCCACCCCAGGACAGCGTCCTCATTTCTCCCTGCACAACTCCTGCGCCCCATGAGCTTTAGCCCGCCCAAAACATTTCACAGACCCAGCAGTGATGTTGCCTGGCTCAGCAAGGGGGCACCAGGCTCAGCCAGAGGGATCTGGGCTTTTTCCATGTCGTGAGTCAAGCCAGGCAGACAAATCCTGCTGAAAGAAGTAATAAATTGGGGACTGTGAACTTCTCCCACTGAGAGGCACTAACAGTTTATAAGGGAGAAAAATTGATAAACCCCTGGGTATCATTTTTTTGTTTTCATTTCACTCTGGGGCCAGCTGCAAAAGGGAAATGACTGTAAACAGCCTATTAGGAAAACGGCTTTAGTAAAAACACCGCAAAGCAAAGTCATGAGCAATTTTGACGTCAGCCAGGGCTCCCTACCTCGTTTTAAACGGCAGGAGAAGTGGAGTGGAGCCCCGAGGTGCGCCTATCTCGCCTAAAAAAACAAACAGAATCATTCCAAATCCCACTCTGGGAGCGGAGATGGGTCCTAATGTCCCCAGAATGTGAGAACACGTCCAGGCCTCCCACGTTTTCTCTGGGATGAGGCTCGGCCATCAATGCTTATAGTCTCCTGGCTTCACGTCCTTCTAGCGAACATTGATTATGGGCAAAGCATACAGGAGAAGAACTGCGCCCAGAGCTATACAATATTTAAAAATGCATTACAGGGGCGCCTGAGTGGCTCAGTGGGTTAAAGCCTCTGCTTTCGGCTCGGGTCATGATCCCAGAGTCCTGGGATCGAGCCCCGCATCGGGCTCTCTGCTCAGCGGGGAGCCTGCTTCCTCCTCTCTCTCTGCCTGCCTCTCTGCCTACTTGTGATTTCTGTCTTGTCAAATAAATAAATAAAATCTTTAAAAAAAAAAAGAAAGAAAGAAAACGCCCTCATGGGGGCAGGGAGCCATTCTAAGGTCAGCTTGCCAATAATACATCAATACGTGAATATAATTGTAAATCAAATCGAAGGGGTTAAAAAAATTCAAATTTGATGTCAGCTGATTCTGTGCCTGGAGTCGTATTCTTACTGTTCATGGGGGACACAACAGCCTGGGAGGATGGGTGTGTGGTGTCAACCAAGCCGCTTGGGTGCCTCGGGGCTGTGGGGCGCTGCCTTCCCATGTGCCCTGGCTGTCCGTCCTTCCAGGGTGGATAAAAGAAAGCTCCTCCTGCTGTCTGTCCCCCAGGTGTGGCTTCTCAGAAGGCATTCCAAACCCCAGGCCCCAGCGGGACCCCTGGAGACCACTGGAGACTTCTGTGAGGCCAGTGTGAGGCCTTGGCCTCTTTGGCAGGATTTCAGACCCAACACCTCGGGTCCCACGGAGCCTGGCATGACCTTGTGGAGGGCTTGTTTATTAGCTGTTCTGTTAAAGTTCCATTCATTTATTTAAATAAACAGCCCCATCTAACTCAAGGCTCTCCCCCAGCAGCCTTAAATCAAAGGAAGCTTCTGTTATACTTTATTACTTTACTTCTCAAATTTGAATTAAAAGAAGGGCCAGCCAAAACCGACTTGCCTTATGGCTCAGCTGTAGCCACGTAGCAAGTTCAGCTAAAAGCCAGAGTCTGCACACCCCCAGACCCCATCCTGCCAGCTCTCCTCCTGCGAGCTCCGTTATTGTCAGAGCTGCATTCAGAAGGCCAGAGGAGAATGCCCGACATAGACTGAGAAGAACCGTCTCCAATGCATGCGGTGAGTTGGGGGGCGGTGAGGACGGCAGGGGAAACACGCAGGCTCAGCATCCGGAGACCCAGCCTCGCCCGGATGAGGCTCTGGGCTGCTGGGCACTCACCTTGCGTCTCTGACCCTCACTTTCTTCTTTCGGCAGAATGTAGGGACAGGACAAGAAAATCCAGAAAATTCAGGTCCTGTTCGGTTCTGAAATCCCGTGCCTCTGAGATGACCGAGGACCATGGCACAGCTGGTGGAAGAAAGCCAGATGGAAAGCATCGAGCGGGAAGTTGCCACTTGGCATGCCAGTTTGGGGTGGGGGGAGATGGTGGTTATCTAAGGGGTTGTAGGAAGAGACAGCATCCCATCAGGGCATTTCCAGCCCCAAATTAGTTAGTTTATTATAATTATATAGGCTGGAATGGAGAGAAGGGTGTCAGATTTGGGCGGAGCTAAAACAGACAGACTGATGTGTTTTAGGTTCAGAAGAGCAAAGTCAAGAGTGGAATGAAGGGCCATCCCCAGCTTTTTGGCTTGTTGGCCCCCAGAAAAGAAATATTAAAGAAGGAACAGGCTTTAGTGATTAATATAATTAACTCATTTTAGGACATAGAAGGACTTCATTTTTATTTTAAGAGCTGGATAGACTCTTCAAGAGCATTTTTAAATCCTTATTTAAATCCTTAATTGAGTATTTAAAGCAACATCTGTTCCTATTATAAAAATAATACACAGAGAAAAAATTAAAAGACACAGAAAAGTACAAAAGGAAACAAATTGTCCATAATTCCACACATAGAGATAATTACTATTTGCAATTTTTAGTGGTTGCCATGAATAGTGACTTATGCTATAGTTATGTGGTTATATGTACACACACACGTGCACATACATAATTTTTTTCCACTATTTGTAAACATTTTTAATGACATAGTTTTTATTGACTATGTTATTCATTTTGAAATGTTAGGTTGTTTCCAATTTTTTTATATTAACAAAGACTGTATGAAAATCCTTATACTTAAATCCTATGTCCAATTATATAAAAAATATAAATTATGAGAATCAGTATTTCTAGTTAAAAATGAGGGAACATTTTTAAAGGTTTGATATATATCGCCAAAATACTTTTCAAAAGTTGGACCAATTTATGCCCAAAGAAATGCTATACAGGTACATGCTTTCCCCTATCTTTGTCAACATCAGGAAATCTTTTTCTTTTTCATAATTATCAATCAAATTGCTGAGATTTTTGAGTTACATAATACTTTAAAATATATTTATTGGCTGTGTGTAATTCTTCTTTGCTACATTGTCTATTCATTTTCTTTTTGTTTTCCATTATAGATGTTTGATTATATTTTATTGATTTTTTAGAACTCTTTATATATTGTGAGTTTAATCTTTTTTCCTGTCATTGTATATTTTTTCCAGGTTCATCTGGTTTATGGTGTTTTTGTGACTTATTCTTTTTTTTTTTTGAAACATCAAATAGGATATTTATTTTTTTAAAAAAACCACACTGTAGTTAGTCATGTAACAACTGAGATGAAAATCATATTCAGATGGAAAATCTAAAGGCAGATACAGAAAAAAGTCATATCTTCATAAGACAGATAACTGTATTTTCTTTTTTTTTTGCCCTCCTTAACTTATTCTTTTTTAATGGTCACATTGTATCATTTATCTTTTTTATTATGCCTTTACTCTTAGGAATATAAAAAATTATCTTTGTTCTAAATTTAAAGATTTTTATTTATATGTTTGAGAGGGAGTGAGAACAAGAGCAAGAGAGATAGAGGGAGCACAACCAGCTAGGAGGGGTAGATGGAGAAGGAGAAGCAGACTCCCCACTAAGCAGAGAGCCCAAGGAGGACTCGATTCCAGGACCCTGGGATCCAGGACCTGGGCCAAAGGCTGATACTTAACTGACTGAGACACCCAGGTGCCCCATCCTTGGTGTAAATTACATAGCAATTACTTTCTGAGTTTTTAGGTTGCTTTTTAAGTATTTTCACCTTCAGATCACTTAGACTTTATTTTGATATAGGATGACAATTGACAATTCTCTCAGTGACAAGCTACCATCTGGTGAATTACATCACCTATCATCTATCGACTTTAACTATATCTTTTAGCATACAATAAATATCTGGATTGGTTTCTGGTCCTTCTTTTGAGGCCTATTGATTTCACTTTTACATTTTATATTTTGCCTCAATATTTTTATATTTTGTAGGACTTTATGTTTCAACAAAAGAGTTCAATCATTTATATTTAAAATGCTGAGTGTTATTTTTATTTTATTTCTATGATCTTGTTTTATGCTATTTTGATGCCCTCTTATTTTTCCTTTACTTTTAATTTTTTTTGTTGTATGATTGCTATTCTTTTTCATAAATTGCTTTCCTTCTAGTGACTTAGAAGAGTTATGTTCTCTTTGGCTTGATTGTTATTGAAAACCCAATTGGCAATAACAGGAACACAACGTTTGTCAGTCCTCTTTATGTAAAATAAAGAAATTAGTGAAATCACATATTTGTCTTTCTCCAAATGGCTTGTGTGGGTTTTTTTTTAAAGATTTTATTTATTTATTGGACAGACAGAGATCACAGGTAGGCAGAGAGGGAGGCAGAGAGAGAAGAAGGGAAGCAGCTCCCTGCTGAGCAGGAAGCCCAATGAGGGGCTTGATCCCAGGACCCTGGGATCACAACCTGAGCCGAAGGCAGAGGCTTTAACCCACTGAGCCACCCAGGTGCCCCTAAATGGCTTGTTTTGCTTAGCATTATACTCTCTAGCTCCATTGATGTTGTTGTAAATGGCAAAATTTCGTTCTTTTTTGTGCCTGAGTAATATTCCAGTGTGTGTGTGTGTGTGTTTATAATATTCCATATCCATTCAACAGTCAATGGACACTTGAGCTTCTTCCATAGTTTGGCTATTGTAGATAATGCTGCAATAAACATAGGGGGGTGCATGTATCCCTTCTTATTAATCTCTTTGTATTATTTGCGTAAATACCTACTAGTGCAATTCCTAGATTGGAGGGTAGTTCAATTTTTAATTTTGGGGGGAACCTCCATACTGTCTTCCACATTGACGGCACCAGTTAAAAGATAAAATGATCAAAGTCGGGGGGAGGGAGAAACAAACTAAGAAACAGACATGTAACTATGGAGAACACACAGATGGTCACCAGAGGGGAGGTGGGTGGGGAGATGGGGGAAATATTTTATGGTGATTCAAGCGTGAACTTGTCATGATGAGCACTGAGTAATGTATAGAATTGTTGAATCACTATTTTGTTCACCTGAAACTAATATAACACTGTTATGTTAACTACACGGGAATTAATTTTTTTTTTAATGAAGAAATTAACACTCGTTTGATTTCATACTTTGTACTGCCATCTCCTGGGTTTGGGTTGACAAAGTATTGCAGTGATCAAAGGACTGACATTCTCTATGTCTAAATTACCCTATCTCTATTGTGGGTATAATGACAGCATCATAGAGTTACTATGGAAATTAAATGAAATAATCCATACACAGCATTAAGAACAGTGCTTGGCACATGGTAAGTCCTCAGGAACATGGTCATGATAAATAGTACCTAATACATCCTTTGAAATTTTCAAATTCTTATCATCACTTGCCTCACGAAACTTTTCATTTAATAATGACTTTTACTACCTTATTTTTGGGATGATTTAGATGTTAGTTTCTACTTTACTGGTTTCAGTGCTTATCATGTGCTCGTTCATGCAGTATTTTCCTAGGTGTAAACTTTATTTTGATTCATCTACTCATTGATTGGAATATTTCAAGTAATTTCAGGCTACATGCATGTATTTTAGTTGTATTAAGTTTGCAAGAACCAGGAAAAAAAAGTCGCGACTTATACAAGCTTAAAGTTTACTTTTTCTTTTGTGTCTAGAGATGCTCTGAAAGTTCAGTGTCACAAAGTCGTTGGTACCCCAACTCTGCCCACCATGTCATTGCATCTATTTCCAAGAAACAGAATGGCTGTTCCAACACCATCCATCTTGTCTTCATTGCATCCAGCATGGAAGAGGAAAGCCCAGAGATGAACATGACCCCTCCCTCTAAGGAGACTTCTCAGAAATTGCATCTACAACATTGGCTTACATCCCATTGGCCGGGACTTAATTATGTGGTTACAATGCAAGAGAGGCTGTGAAAGGGAGTCTTCATTCCAAGTAGCCATGTGCTCAGCTAAACATTTCTTTCTGAGAAAGAGGAGGAAAAATACTGGGATCAACTAGCTGGCTATGCCAAGCCTGCTTTTTGGCCACCCAAATATCTATTGACTATTTTCCTCACATATATGACATCCTCCTCTCCCACAGGAACATGGTCTCAAGTCCTGCCCAGTTAGCGCATCCCACCCACCTTCCACAACTCCTAAATGATGCACAACCCTTACCCTCAGGTCTGGTATGGCTCCTCATGGAACAGTAATTTATTACTTCAACCACGGCTGTTCTGTCCTTCCCATACTAATCTATACCAAGGAAGAAGAAATGTGAAAATTTAAATAAAATAAAAACAAATTTTGAGGAGAAAAAGTCACTGGTCAGTGACTACTGTGTCTTCCCAATTCTCTCCCTCTCCTCAGTTGGATCTATGACAATGACCCAAGTCAGTAAGCAAGAAGAGTAAAGACCCTCCTTCTTGGCAGCAGGCAGGTTGCTTGGTGTTCCATGTCACAGCCTCAGTCTCTGCTCCTTGCTCATTTCCTCTGTGGTCCCACCTGTGGTGGATTTTGGGGGTGTCTCTTCTTGTGTTGGAGGGTTGGAAGTTGCTTAGGAGTTGAAAATTTTCTGGCATTTGTAGCCAAGCTAGCGATCTCTTTGGACACAATTCCTTCAACAACTTAGTAGGAATCCTGTCTGCTTGCTCCCAATCAGCTCCATGTACAAGTAACCACTGCTAAAGATCTCGTCCCTCTAGATTTCCCCCCAGGTTTTTTACCTACCAGCCTCTGTGCTCTTCCCAGACCTTGTCTCAAGTTAAGGATGATGACCTTGAAGTGGTTTGAAACAACAGGCTTCGGGGGTAATCTTGGGTAAACTGCCCATTCCCGCCAGACTGGGATGTGTCACCTCATAAAGAACCCTTAACAGAAGGGATTTCGGAAGGGATTTGGGGCCATTGTTTTATCTCTTACTAAGTCCAGATCCTTGGTTTACTCCTTAAAACTGCTTTCATTTGGTTTCTAGTGGAAATTGTCTTGTTTTCATTCCTGCTAGCCTCTGGGTTCCCAAACTCTCAGTCAGCTTAGACTGAGGACCACAGTCAGAAAACATTTCTCCTGGAGAGTCCCTAGAAGTTCCCTCCGGCTCACAGCCCAGCTAGTTGTGGGCTAAAGTTCATCTCCCTTGTGGGGAGGATAGCAAGAGGCAGCCAATACACCAATATCCTGACTGTTTCTCACCATTTCCTCCAATTCTTCCTCTACCCTTGGAGTGCACTATTCCCCCTCCCTTATTTTCATCTTGTTGGAATAGTGTCCAGGTCTCATATCTGTCCCTTTTCCACAACATCTTCCTGTGATCTAAACCTGAGTGGATGGTCACCAGTTCAGAAGCTGAACAGCCACACAGGGCTTCGTTGTGCTTTAAACACGGCAATCCTGGTAGGGTCACCTCCTCTCTGCAGCTTTGCTTTTCTGCATCTTGCCACCTGCTGTGTGTGAGTGGTGACCACTGCCCTGTCCAATAGAGAAGACTCCTCTATCCTGCCTCTGTCGCCTTGGCTGGTCCCTGGCTTCATGCCCAGGTATTCTGGCTGCCAGGTCAACTGAATTCCACATGACTTCTTCCCAGGTGCTCGCACCGAGCACGTGGGAGACTGGAGTGATAAGGTTTGGCTTGTGGAGACCCTGCATTCTGAGCCACACAGAAGCTCTGCGATTCCACCCATCTCTACTGGCCGAAAAGAGTCCTCTAAATGAAGCATCCCCTTTGAGCTTTTCAATGTCCCCTCACCTCCAGCCTCTGCTAACCCAGAAGCAACAGAAATTATAAAGGGGCAGCAACGTTTCTCTAGAAGTTTCTTATGAGGTCCAAACTGCCTTCTGAGGAAGATGAGCTACAATTCTACCCGGGCTGTCCTTCCATTATTTCTAGTTTATATTCTCACATTTCATTGGCACCCTCCCCTTGCCTGCGATGCTTAGAAAGATTTAGGTCTCCTGGTTTAGTTCATTCAGAGCTGCAATGGTGGGAAGGGGAAGGAAGCCAGTCCCCAAGGTGGCGTATTTATTTTCAAGCTCCCAGCCTAAGTGTGTTACTCGTGGTCAAGACAAAGAGGCTAAGGTAGAGCAAGCCACCTCTCACATAAAACAAGAAGCACAGGCTATTCTGAAATGAATCCACAAAAACTTGGGTCTGGCCTGGACTGTTTTCCAAGAACTCTGTGTGGATGGTGGCCATAACTAGACCTAAGAACTGGGTAAGGGCTGGGTACCTGGGTAGCTGGGTAAGGGCTTTTGTTTTCATGAAAGCACAAAGCGATTCTTCAAGAACTAATGGCCAGTGCGTGATGGAGTAGAGACGGAAGGGAAGATTAATGGACTCTGGAGAAACCACCCCGCCATCTTGACGCCACCATCTTGATGTCACCACCATTCCGTGATGTAGGCTACCTTGAAACACATGTCATGGAAGTAGCATATTCTCTTCCTTTATGAGTCAGCCTGGAATGCAAAATTAGAGGAACTTTGCACTGGAAAAAAAAAATTCCACTTGTCTCATTTATTTCTTTCCTTATTAGAACCTTTCCTTTCACAGTTTTGATTAGTGCCTTTGCCCATTTGGAGAATATTTTATGATCGGGTTTATGGTTATTTGGCTATTTGGCTATATGGCTATTTGGCTGCCAGAAACTAAGGAAATAAATACATAAGGAAAGAACAATATCCAGAGAAAGCCAATAAAAGAGCCTTTAAAACTTGTGTGTGTTTCTGCTGATCATGTCTTGAGATTTCACTCTTTCCCCTATTCTGTGGGGAGAAGGTGCTGGCAGGCTGGCTGGATGGCCAAACGCTGATGCAGAGTAGATCCAGGCTGGCCGCTGTCGACAATTCTTTGATGGGCCTCTTCTAGAAGGAAGATTGATGTGAGTCAGCAAAGCCCTCATTAAGTGAGTCACACCATTAATAAAAGGTGCAGATTGCAGAATGGTGTTTATTTCAGTGTTGATAGAAACCAGGACACAGTGGCCTTGAATCAAAAATAACCTTGGGCCAGACACATTGAACTTGGATCAGACCTGCAATCCCGGGCATTCATTCCACCCAAAGGCAAACACACAACCAGATACAACATTCCCTTCTTGGTCCTGCAGATGGGTTGCTCCTCATCACTGGTTCCCGCCCGGAGCTTGACAGTTTCCAGAGCCCATCCACTTAGGACGGCCCTGTCCCAACTCGAGTAAGCCTTACATAACGGTTAAGTGATGTGCTTAGGTTTCCGCCAGTCCTGGGTCAGCATCACGGCTCTGCTATTTTCAAGGCTTGTGAACTGAGTTGATCCATTAACCTCTTTAAGTTTTGTTAAATAACTTGTAAGTATTCTTACTAGACGAATTCTCTCAACTTCTTCATTTGGGCCTAATGTCCTTAGATGCTCCAGTTTTATTAGTGAGAATGGTGGTCCCTCGATCATGGGGCATGAAGATACACCAGGTAATTTAAATATCGAAATCATCTCAATGAGGGACACATAATAAAAGCTCAAGATATTACCCTAAGATTTGGGGACTGTAGACATTATGCCAATTATTGAAAAAGGAAACTGGAGTTGAGAAAGTTTGTTTGTCTAAGATCATAGAGGTAGAACCCAATGGTGCCACAAGCTGAAACAAGTTCTTATGACATCAGAGTGAGGATTCTTTCAAAGCCACCCATAGCACAGGTCTCTGAAGGATGGGCATATTTTCTCTTGCCTTGCTCACTCTCCAGGAGATGAAATTGTCTCATACTTTCTCCTGATTCTTATTGGTTTCCTGTTTTATCCTTATTCACTTTGGAGTAAATATCAGAGGCTGGGCTACCCTCGCAAGTAAGACAAAGTGCTTCCTACCTAACAGTTGTTATGGTCAAGTAACAAGGTCACTGTAATTTGGTGTGTTGGGTGATACAGGTGCCCTACAGGTGGCATCTCACCTGTGCTGGCTGGGGAGTGGGGCAAAGAAGGTGATCCAAGAAGGTCTGTCATTTAGTAGGTGTTTATATTTATATAAATATTTATATATTTATAATTTATTTTATATATTTTATATATCATATATATTATATATAATATAATTTATATATATATAAATATTTATATAAATATATAAATATTTATATATTTATATATTTATATAAATATTTATATATTTATATAAATTTTATATAATTTAAATAAATATTAAATAAATATTTATTTATTTATAAAAAATATATATTTATAAAAAATATTTAAATAAATATTAAATTTATATAAATATATAAATATTTATATATTTATATAAATATATAAATATTTATATAAATATTTATAAACTAGTTGCTTACTTCTCCTGAGGAAGATGGAATTGAGCTGAGATCTGAGGGACAATAAGTGTCCTCCAAGTGAATTAGATTCAGGCAAGTATGATGCATTGAGGGCTCCAGGGGAGAGGACGTACCATGTTCAGGGAGCTGTCCTTAAAGTGCAGGGTCAACAAGTCCATTAAGGATTTTAGACCTTATTCTACAGGCAGCAACTTGGCTTCCAAGAGGAGTGTTTTGGTTTAAGTGGTTTGATGCTGTCCTATTGACAGCACCATTTTTTTTTTTAACACAGTAAGAATTTGATGCAGGAATAAAACAAACCCCTTCATAGGGAAAAATGCTATCTCATTACCAAACAATGGACCCACCATAATTCATGGTATACATGGCCCTTAGGTCAGGTCCAGCCAACGAATATATCTGTTTTGTACATTACTGGATACAATTTAAAGTTAAAAGCTTAATAATTACAGAAGAAAATGTGAATGACTATTTCTATTATCCTAGGATAAGAAGGTGGAAAACTATACAGAGACATTGAAAGATGTGCCTACATAAAATCAAAACTTCCTTGAGCTACAACAAAAGAACTATAAAAGCTGAAATATACACAGAACACTAACATTTTTAAGTGTGACAGTAATTAAATAATAATTTAATTAAATAATTTAAAAATCCTAATGCATAACTAGTTTTTAAAAATCAAAAGGAACGAGATGAGCAGATTAGTAAGGAGCTCAGAAAAGAAAAATACACAGAATGCATGAGGGCAATGAATTACATCTGTTTCAGTAACGTACACATGCCAAGTCCAGAGAACAGACATGGCGCGTGGTAGACACTATTTGCTGAATGAATAAATATAGAATGCTCTTTGGCTTCCTTAGTACTTTCAAAGAATACTTTTTTAAAAACCCACAAGATTTACTTCCCAATCACGAATCTAGTCAACGTTAAAAATATTGATAGCATCCAATCAGAGAATGTGGGAAATTTCAACTGCAATTCACAGAAGCACAATGTATTGATTATAAATCAAAAACAACAAATCCCCACTAAATAGAGGCTGATTAAATAAATCAGAATATATCCATGAGTCGAGTGAAATACTATACATCCCCTCAAAATGTTTATATAGGTGGATATCAGTTCAGATTGGAGACCCATATATGACATATTTGAAATTGAAAATTAAAACTGAGAAGCTACAGAAGGAATAGTTTAAGTGTTTCACTATTAAAGTATAATGTTTGCTATAGGCTTATAGGAATAACTTTAGTGAGTTAATGAAGTTTCCTCTGTTCCTAGTTTATCAAAGTTTTTTTTTCATTTATTTTTTAAATCCAGTGTTGCTGATAAGAATATTGGTATTAATCCATTTTTTGGTTCCTTGTAGATATCCTTGTTTGTTTGTTTGTTTGTTTCCCTCTCTTTCCTTTTCTTTCAAATTCTCATTTTAACTAAATTTTGCCATAATGTAGCCAGGTGATGGTCCTTTTTCATTCAGTCCTGCTCAACATTTGAAGGGCACTTAATTCTGGCATTCTTTTTTTTTTTTTTTTTAATCTCTGTCACTTCTTCCCATTTTCCCTTTTCTCCACCCTTCTACCCAGCATGTTTTAATTTTTATTTCATAATTATCTTTTTTGTTCTTTGTGCTGAACATCAGATTAAATTTTTGATGCAATCTGTTAGCTTGAAAATTTATTCTTTTTTTCTTTTTATCTGTATCCATGCTGCTCTTGGTCCATATAACTGAGCTTTAGATTTTTGTAATAAAATTTCTAACTCACAAGCTTTCTAGTTGATTCTGTCTTCTTTTTAAAATGATCTGTGATGTGTACTCCGTATTGCAAGGGTTGTAATTACATATATGTATATATATATGTGTGTGTGTGTGTGTGTGTGTGTGTGTGTATGTATATATATATGTATCTTTAAATATACATATTTAAAGATTTATTTATTTATTTTAAGGAGAGAGAGAGCGAGCGAGCGTGCACAAGTGGGAGAGGCAGAGGGAGAGGGAGATAGAATTTGAAGTAGACTCCATACTGAATGTGGACCCCAACATGGGGTTTGATCTAATGACCCTGAGATCAGGACCTGAGCTGCAACCAGTTGGCTGCTTAACCAACTGTGCCACCCAGGTGCCCCTATTGTTCTGTTCTCATCACTCTATTAAATCTATCCTCTTGACTATTGTATCAGGCAGCTATTGTTGTGGTAATGCTGCATAACATAGATCTATGAAAAGCAGTGGCCTATAATAATAAGCATTTATTTTTCTTGCTCACAGGTCTGCAGACTAGGGTGACTATACGTTAGATGGCATTTGGCTGGACTGGACCCTAGGACTCAATTGGGATTCAGGTCTGTCTCACTTCACCCTCTCCTTGGACCAAAAAGTGCCTGGGGGCATCTTCACCTCATGGTTGATCATGGGAAAACAAGAGATCAAAGCAATCAGTGCAAGCATGTTTGAAGTCATGGCTCATAGCCACATCTACCAATAGTGATTTTTGTTTATCTGCTCAGTCTTGGATTAGATTTTCTTAACTAGGATTTCTGGGAGGGCTATATTTGTTCAGCACTGTTTGTTTGCGGGGGCGGGGGGTGGAACTTGGTGTCAGATCGGGTCTACCCAAGCCCAACTCTAATGATTGCATAGCAGATGCTGTTGCTGCCCTACCTGTATCTCTTTGGCACACACATTCTGAAATGCTGGCTTTGTATTGTTAAGTACTCACGACTCTCTGCCCAAGGGCTTTCTTTGGTCATGGTAGCTTGCTGAGCCTATACTTAGAGTGAGACCCAGAAGATTGGAATGGAGGGCCAGGGAACTAACACCCCCAGAAGCAACCCTCAATCAATCATGGACTGGAAATGGATGAAGTCACTAATTTACCTCTTTCCAGTGGAGAAACTCACAAGTGTGTATTACATGGTCTCACAGTCATCTCCAGCAGACTTGGGTCCCAGTTGTCCTCTGTTCCTCTACTTTAATGGTGACCTGCTCTTTAACAAAGCCTATATTGACTTCCTTCCCATCCTTCTTTTACCTCCTCACTTGCCTGTAGGCATGTCCTGAGATTATTTCCAAAATAAATGACTTACATTCCAATCCTTATCTCAGCATCTGCTTTTAGAGGAATCAAGCTTAAGACAAAACTATATTTTGGTAATAAAAGTTAATGGAAGGGACCACCTGGGTGGCTCAGTCGGTTGAGTGCATCTTGGTTTCAGCTCAGGTCATGATCTTGGGGTGGAATCAAGTCCCACATCAGGCATCGTTCTCAGTGGGGAGTCTACCTGAGATTCCCTCTCTCCTTCTCCCTCTGCCCCATTTCCCCACTACATATAAATATAATATAATTATAATTATACAATTATATAAAAATATAAATGAGTAAATAAATCTTAAAGAATAAAGTAAACAAACAAAGCAAGCAGAAGCAAGGAAGTGATAAAGATTAGGATAGGAATTAATGAAATAAAAACTGAAGAACATTAAAAAGAAAATCAGTGAAATCAGAAGAAAACCGTCTCTCTTTCTCTCTAAAAATGAATAAATCTTAAAAAGCATCATCAACAACAAATAACCTCAAGTAGAGACTGGGGCACACTGAACCGTCCTACCCACTCTTGGCAAAGATAAGGTAAAACAAAGAACCCTCTCATATACTGTATGTGAGAATATAAATTGGTACAGAATTTTGGGAGGGTCATTCCATAATTGCTATTTAAATTTAAAATACCCTTTAACTTTTTACTTCATTTACTTCCATATGGCCTGAAATCTTATACTTATGTATCACTTCTAATTTTAAAAAGCCAATGAAAAGCATTTAACGCTTTACGTTTCACATTTTCCATATCATGACCCATACACACACAGAGTGTGGGAGGACAGAGCAGAGCAGCACAGAGTCTAAAAGCCAAAAAACAAACAGGCATCTCAAGGCAGAATTAAGCAAAGAATGCAGTTCCCTATAGCGGCCATGAATAACGCTGAATCAAATATAAAACTCAAATCTAGTCGAAACCAGCTTAATATCAATTTCTCGCTTTAATTAAAAGTGTATTGCTTGAACTATGTCCAACCCATGTCTTTCTGGAATTTCCAAGTCTTGCTTTTGGTTCCAAAACTTTTCACCATTTATCACACTTTACAGCCACCCTCTTAGGAAGGAACACAAGGTTGGTCTGTGTAAGTTAAATACACAAGTGTACGCCCGTGCCGTTGTTATGTCATTTCCCGTAGGTGATCCAGGAAGAAGCCTTGAGCCTCAAAGTGGCAGATCATGGAGGCCAGTTTATTGCAATCAATTTTTCAATAACTCCCAACTGGGCCAGATTCAATCCAGTAACAAAAGATGAAAGTGTCTAAGTCCATTAAACTATCAGGTGCCTGAATTTACTTAAATCACATATTAATTTCCTTCCCTGATCTCACTGCTAAGCTGTCAAAGCGCTATCCATGTGTCACTGAATCAACTATTCTGGGGTCAATTATGTTGAATTGCTTTACTATTAATTGGATCACAGCCCAGCAGACTTAATTCAGTCTTCAGTCTGGAATGGCCCATGATCCAATCACCCCCAAGTCCTCTCTCTGAAAGCAGCACAAAGGAATGTGTTGTCTGATTATCCTCTTGGAGGTCAACCTTAAAATCCAGGCATGCACTGTAACAACCTCCCTGTAGTAATGTTGAGTGTAACCATTTGTGAGCTGGTAACTTGGGCATGTCCCAAGAGCAACTATCTCACTTGAGGCATAATGACATAGTCCTGCTCCCCCCTCCACCCCCACCCTGAATGTAGCACCATCAGTGTAATGGCTTATTGCTTCTGGAGTCCTCCTTCCCATCCCCATTCTTTACAACCCTCATTCTTCCAGAATGGAATTTTCTACCACCTACCCCATACTTCTTGCTTTACAAAGTTAAGTCTTGTTCATCTTTAGCACCTTTGCAAGTGCCCACACACTCTCCCTCCAGTTTCCTGCTTTTAATGTTCTCAGAAGCCTGCTTTGCATCGTGGCCGACTGGAACGAGTCCAAGAGTCCTTTCAGAAGCAGGGTGCATGGTATCCATTTTCACTGAGGAAGAAGTGTGGCATCTTGAAGGAACAATAAAAGATTCTTCTTAGCTGCGATATTTCCTTGCAGCTTTTAAAAACACCTGGATGTATTCTAGGATATTCTTGATGGTCAGAATTTCTCCTTCCAAATATGGACCTAACCCACAGCTGGAAATAACATGTTCTCCAAATCCCCTTGCCAAAGAGCTAAATATCTTCCCAGCATTTTAAATCATTTAAAGGCACTTAACCACTCAAAATGGTATGAATTCTCCTTCCACTCACATGGAAAGCATTGCACAATTGACAAAGAGCATTAGAGGGGCTTCAAAACCAAAGCTAGAAAAAAAAATCAGGAAAAGCAAATACTCTAGAGATTTATGAATGAAAAATCTTTAACTAAACCATCGTGAAAAGCTTATCAGGAATGGGTGAACAGTCCTTCCTTGGTCTCACACCCAAACTGGTAAGAATTTATTTCTGTTAGCTGGAAAGACAAATCAGACTTCTATAAAATTAAATGAAATTAAATTAAATTAAAAAAAACTATGAACACAGTAAAAATAAATCCGTTTTCTTTCTTTTTTTTTTTTTTCCCCCTGAGAAGTAAACCAACTCTTAGAAATATGTCAGTAGAGCATACATTTGGGGATAGGTGCATTTTTTTCCATCCCTATTCTTCTAGACCAAATCACTCTCACCTCTTATCTGAACTTGTACAACACTGCCTAGCTGAAGTTATGGCTCCCACTTTGGCCATGCTAATCCTTTCTTCAAAGAGCCTCCGAATCATATCTCCTCCCTATGAAACTGTCTAATAACTTCCCACTGTTCTTGGAATAAACCCTTCACTAGGGTCAGTTAGGACCTGCACGATCTGACTCCATTCTTGTTTCTGTAGGTTCGTCTTGAACCATCTATATTAGCTATGGCACTTCAACCTTGACCTGTTCTTAGAACACACTTTGCAGTTTCAGCTCAGGCCTTCTGTACTCACTATTTTCTCTGTCTTTAGCATACTTTTCCTGGGTGCTTTATTTTTTTGGAGATTCTCATCTTTTAATTCTCAGCTTAAATCTCAACTGTCAGAAGGCTTCTCTGCTAACCTATCTAGAGCAGATCTACTTTTATCCCCAGCCACTTTTTATGACATTCATGGGTTTTACTTCTTCATAGCACCTGTTTACTACTTTTGCTTTATCTCTTCTGGAATAGAAGTTTTGTCTATCTTGTTCAGCACTCTATCTTCACTGTTTAGAACATTGTCTAGTAAACACAAATTTGATAAATATTTGTTGAACGGATAAAGAATGAATTCAAAGATCCCCTCTAAAATATAGAGGGTAATAGTCCAAACAACTTATTAGCGAACCAAGTGCAATAAATCCATACTCGTTCCTCATGAATGAGCTATTTAATGAGGACATAGTAATGCCAAGGCTGCAAAGAGCCCGAAAGCACATTGTTTCCAGAGATACAACTCCCTTCTTGGGCTCTGTGTTTTCAAACCACTCTAAAGCAGTATTTTTCAAATGTTCTGGGTGATCAGAATCATGAGGGGGCACCTGTAAATATGAGACCGCCAAGACTTGGCTCTTGGAGATACTGAGATAGTGTGTCCAGGATGATGCCTGAGCGTTTGAATTTTCAAGAAGTATCTCTAGGTGCTTTTTATCCCAGAAGTTTGGGAAACACCACTTTAGGGCCCAGATTGGAAGACTTTACTACACGTTTGAACCCCAAATCCCAGACCGCATCCTCATGCCAAGCAAATCGGGATGTTTGGAAGAGGCACTCGGGCATCCATTTTTCTTCTAAGACTTCCGATTATTCCAATGTCTGTCCAAGCTTGAGAATCGCTCTTCTAAGTCGGCACTTCTCAAACTTTACCTTGCATACGAACCACCTGCAGAGCTTGTTAAAATGCAGATTCTGGTTCAGTAGGTCTTGGTTGGGGACCAATATTCTGGGTTTTCTGAGAAACTTTCAGCAGATTCGATACTGTGTTTCTTTGGATCCCTCCTTGAGCGACAAAGTTCTAGTGGATCCACAAATGGTACAATGTGTAGTGTCTTAATTTGTTTGGGATGCTACAACAAAATGCCACAGGCCGAGTGCTTATTAACAGCCGATATTTGTTTCTCACTGTTCTAGAACCCGGAAGTCCAAGCTCGTGGTGTTAGCATGGTCAGATAAGAGTTCTTTCCAGGTTGCAGACTTATTGTATTTTCACTTGCTAGAAGGGTCTAGGGATCTCTCTGGAGCTTCTTTTTTTGAAGGCTCTTATCCCATTTGTGAGGACATCACCCTCCAAAGTCTCCACCTCTTGTCACGATCATCCCTATCATCAACCTAAACCTGGGGATTACCTATTGAAAGAGATTTTGGGGGTGCCCGGGTGGCTCAGTGGGTTAAAGCCTCTGCCTTCAGCTCAGGTCATAATCTCAGGGTCCTGGAATTGAGCCCCGCGTCTGGGTCTCGCTCAGCAGGAAGCCTGCTTCCCCCTCCCCTTCTGCCTGCCTCTCTGCCTACTAGTGATCTCTGTCTGTCAAATAAATAAATAAAATCTTAAAAAAAAAAAGAAAGAGATTTTGTCTCTGACATGTTGTACCAATGAATTACATTTTGTTATAGACTTGTGGGGTTTGGGCTGAGTAATAGAATGTATTTGAATTTTTTTGATGTTTTCATTCACAAATACATGAGGGTCCACTTCATGTTAGGCAGTGTGCTTCCTCTTCTGTGGATGGGAAAACATCACGATAAAGCAAACAATAAAAATTCTGCATAAAAAATTAGTATTTCTGTGTCACAAATAATTTCAGTTATCTTCTTCTGTCCCAAAACAAATGAGAGTACTCAAAATTCTTCAGATCTTTTAAATGGATAGGTTACTAAGATGGATGACAATCTTCCAGGCATATTCATTGTACTTAATTATTTGCGATGGGGTTCAAGACACACTGTCCCAAAATATGGCACCTTGGCATACTGAATACCATAAACTGAAGGAGTTTGAGAATATAGCAGAAGTGGGAAGCCCACTCTGACACGCCCCCTTCTTCCCTGAAAGAGGTCATAAAACTCTCAGTGAAAGGTACCCTCCTTATACTAGGAGGAAAGAAGACATTCTTATCACCAGAGATGGGGAACTTGGGGGCCAAGAAGGCTGCATAAACAAACCTTGTTAAACTTACTTTATCTTCCTAGTTACTTCTTCTCTATTTGCTATCCTTGGCCCAATCCACTTTGTCTTTGTCAATTCTTCACAAATTCTTTGTCTAAAAGGTATAAAAGCTTTTGATCTGGTCCGTTCTTTGGGTCTTTAGTCTTTTGTGAAGGTTCCCATGTACACATAAAATTCAATAAAATGTGCGTACTTTTCTCCTATTAATCTGTCTTTGTTGGTTTAAATTCCAGACCTAGTCAGACACCTTAAGAGGGTCGAAGAAAGCTTTTTCCTTCTTTACACTTGCAATCTTGGGTAAATAGTTCCATCTATGTCTTAAATCTGAGTCTCGATTCTAGGGGCACATACATATTGGCAAAGTCAATGATCAATTTCTGGGTCTGGTCATTACCCATCACTGCAAGGTCTTACTATAAGCAGAAGCTGTGATTGTGAGAAAGAAGTTTTTTCTTGACTGGCTTTGGTCAAAGGCCATGTCTTTATATTCAATTAGTTAGACCTTTGGCAGTTTCATCACTGAGCAATAGATCTGATCATCTTCTTAATGACTGACATAATCAGACCCTTTATTGATAAAACCACTGCTTTGCACTCAACCATAACGAGAGTTGAGGGAAAAAGAAATTGATCCCTTTGGTGAAGACTGATCTGTGCCCTTAAAATATGGAGTCTTTCGGAAAGGGGGGAGGGGATGTGATTCCATTTCTCTAATGCGCTGACACCCATGGTGTGAACAGTTCTATTACTGAACCTTGAATTACAGGTACAAAGTTATCCACTGTGAGAAGCAGCCTCATGACTTGTCCTCCAGGAATGAGAGACGGTTTGTTTTAAACCAATACACAGAGCTAGATAAATGCAAGTATGGCATCCTACGTTCCACTTGTGGAGAGAGAATCTCTATTCATCTATAGCAGTGGCATATTTAAGACAGAGGTATTATTACAGAGTGGAAATAAAGCCCAGTCTTCCCACTTGCTAACTGTTCAGCATTAATCAAACCTCCTCAGTAACATAGGATTCAACTCCCTTAAGCCTAAAGTTGAGCCTCAAAGTCCTTTGCATTCAAAAGCCTATGAATCTATGAGAGCGTTTCAGCTCATTGAGTTCCTACATGAGTTCAACTTGGAAATTGGAGGTTTTAGGTTTCAGTTAGTGGGCCTTCATTACTGGATGGTTTCTGACAGCTGGCTAACTAACTGGAAATTACCAAGTCTATTCTCTCCGACTGAGAGTTGTAGCCTTGTTCTGGAATAAAGTGAAGATATTTGCCCTCTGAACTGGGCTCCACACGTACCTCTCACTGGGTACAAATTCGCTTAATAAAATAAGAAGACACATAGCCACAGAGATGTTTATTCAGACCTTTGCAAGTGACCCCACTCTCAGCACCCCTTTCAACACTGTTGTGAAAATTACAAGGTAATTGCCAAGTTCAATCTGCTTCCATGATGTAATAAGTGGAAAGACCTGTGAATTGCTCCATTGCTAGACATTAAGGCAGGGAATGATGTCATTCCTTAAAAATAAATAAGCATAACCTAATGTCTTTTTATTAATAGTCGACTAATTGCTGCATCAGAAGAAGGGAAGCTTTGTAGAAGGGAATGAGAAACTGCCCCTGACATCATACCAAATAGCACAAGAGGAACTTTATTCTCCGGGTGGACACACATACACACACGGGTAAAATGACTTCTTAAGTAATGAATCCCCAGATAACGTTGTAAGAAACATGAAAGGGGTGTCAGCCATCCGATTGGCTCACAGCTGGAAAAAATTAGAGACTGAAAAATGACTGAGAAGTGATACGATGTGATCCATGGGGAAAAAGGCTGTCTGGGGAAGGACGGGAGAGGCTCTGTTTCGAACGTGACCCCCCTCCTGCCATCACTGGGAGCCCTACATTTCAGACCCCACATCTCACCTGTGCAGTCATGAGTTTGCTCAAGAGCCCTACGACACATGCAGAGTCTTGGTAATGTTCAGTATGGCTGAATGGAAAGAGAAGCAATGGAAAAAAAATAACATTCACCCATACGGCAAGTTCAAAAGTCAAGGAACTAAAGAAGAATCAGATTCTCCAGGTATTATGATTTTTAAGTATTTATGGCTCAACAACTGGCCTTTTTTCTTATCAGTGGGTTGGAATGTTTCTCCCTGGGAGATTGAATTTGTACCTTTCTCACCTACTCTGAATGTGATGATATTTGTAGCACTGGCGGAGGTAGGGGATAAAAAAAAAAATAAGAAAGAAAAGTCCATTCACAACTTCTAGAGTGTGTCCATCATATTTCCTATGGACAGACGTCATAAAATACCTGGCCAGATTGAAATACACGGTTCATTGATAGTGGAAACAGGATCCCACATGTGTTACCCCAGATAAAGTTGATGGCAACATGCCTCTTGTCTCCAACCTGGAATTTCATTAGCTATGGAAGTCAACACACATGCCAGTTAGGTGAGGCATTTCCATCTAGATCTGGGCCCTGTAAGAGAAGGGGGTCAGGAAGCCGTCATCAAAGGAGAAGTCTTTAAATCAGCTTCTCAGTCGGTGTCGTGACAATTATGGGCCAGCCATACTTCCAGGTAACATTTCTCTTTGGGTATCTTTTCATACTGAGTCAGCGCTGGAGCATGTATGAGTGAATCAGAATGAACAACGTATCCAAAGAGCATGAAACCATTCATATGGCCTGTCTTGGTTGAGGATCATAAACACAAATAATTGTTAACCTCTCCTGACACATCGCAGAGCAGAAACAGCCCCATTGAGATTCCTACCACTTAGGGTGCCTAGGGTTCAGGAACCATTTCTGGCATGGTGAGTCCCAAGCAGAGGGCCATTCATAATTAGATACCTAACTGGGGCCTCAGGGATGAGAGGAAGAAGAAGTCCAGTTAAAAAGCAGAACGAAGAGGGAGAAAACCCAGTTAGGGGATGCCGTATGAAGAACTTTGTATGGAATACCAGGGAGGGATCAAGAAGAGAACTGTGGTTGAGGATATTGTCAATGGTAACGAAATAATTATTACCAATGGTAATGATTGGGAATCATGAGTTCAATGTGCCCACAGGCTCTGGTTCTTAAAGGGTGGTCCCCTAGTTAGAAATGCAAATTCTCAGGCTCTGTCAGGTTGTGAATCAGAAACCCCGGGAAAGGGTCCATAGATCTGTGTTTTAACAAGCCTTCCAGGTAATTCTAATGCTTGCTCGAGTCTGCGAACCACGGGTTTGCAGAACCCTACTGAAGCAAGGCCCATCAACACTTGTTCTTTCTGAAAGCAAGTCCCTCACATTGCCGTGCTCCTCGTTCCCATTCCACTTCCAGTCTTGTCACAACCTCTGATCACAGTTGAACTCAATGAAAAGGCACCTGTAGGCAGGAAAGAGATAGTGTGCGTTGCTTTAATACTCGTGACATTTTGGGCAAGTTCATCCACTTACCCACCCGGACTTCGTTTGCCAAATCTGCCAAGTGAGCTGTTGGCAAGGTCCCTGGAGAACTAATTTTATATGACTCTATGGGCTGTCGGTGCCATTATCCTAAACCCTAACTATCCACTACTGCTCTCATTATGCATGTTATCGAGAGACTCAGAAGGGTAAGGAGGTCTGATAATACTCCTCAAGATAGCAGCACAATAAATCATTGAAGCCTTGTAGATAATGAGACCCTTAGCACAACTGCCTATGACATCACTATCTGAGACAGGGAAAGGGATCTATGACAAATAAACATGCCTAAATTTATCAGTCTGCATTCTTGCGACATATACTTAAGATAGTGTATTAATGTTAGTAAACGCAACAACGGGTTCTCGCCTGGGTTGTTCTCAAGTAAAAATTGAATAATTAAATGGTAAATCCGGTGACTAGGTATGATAGTGAGGTTTTATAATAGACTTGTTCAGTAATAACATTATATAATAAATTAAGACTTAAAGCCCTGGAAAAGATTTTGGGAATTAGACCGTGCATGCCTTCAATAGAAGAGCCAGATTCAGGCTCATTTAATTATTTTATTCTATTTTTTAAAATTATCTTAAGTTCTTTTTTATGGAAAATTTAAAATAGATGAAAAGTAGACACAGTATAATAATGACCGTCCCTACCCCCATATTTGCTGGAGTCTAAGTTTAGGGCAAAAACTGTAGTTAGGAAATATGCAAACATGGAGCAGTGGGGAATCAGGAAACCAGAGAGAAGACCTAGGAAGGCACAAAAACAAAGTCAGGAGCTAAATGCTTACCTTGCGGGGCACACGAAGGAACCCTGTGAGGCTGTGCTCTGCCCTTGGCCTCCACATGACTCATAATGGCATTGGCATTAGTGACCTTCACCACTCTTCAAAGTGCTTTACTCACACTCCCAACACAGCTGCACATGAGGCACTGATTGTGTTCCTACTGTGTACATGGGCAACACAGTCCCAGAGGCTAGTTCACAGTAGGATGGAGATTTGAACCCTGCCAGGAACCTTCCAGAACCTACGTGCATACCCACTGAAATGCCTCTGTACCTTACAGAGATTTTCCTACTTTTACAGACCAAGGAGAAGGGAAAGGGAACAGCTTCTCCTAACTTGTACTGGGCATCCCCAAAATAAAATAGAAATTCTGATGCCCCACCCAAGACAAATGAATTTCAGATCTTCAAGGCAACCTTTGAAGCTCTCCAGATGATTCTGATGTGCAGACAAGATTGAGAAAACACTGATAGTGGAAGGGGCCTTAGGTGTCCTCTGTCATCTGCTTTGAAATCCCAACTCTGTCTCTTGGCCAGCTCCTCACCTGTTTTATGGGGAAGTATCTTTTCATTTAGACGATTACAGTAAAGATGATCTTTTGAAGGCTTCTGGCACATTGCAGGTACTCAACAAATTATAGTTATTCATCCTGCTATTAGCTGTTGACATATCCAAAGTTAGAATAATGGATTTTATTTTACTTTGTTTTCCAGTAAGCACAGTAAATGGTATCCAGCACCGGGGGCTTCAGCAGTGCTTTAGAGTAATAGCTAACATATTAAAGAACAGACTACAGTAATCAAAGCTTGTGATCTATAAAAGTCAACCATGTTGACAAGTATAGCGAATGCCATTGCCCTCCAGATGTCTTACATTTGTGCTCAGTAAAACCCAAATACCTCCGTTCTGACCACGCGGAGAAGCTCAAGTATTGTTTTTCGTCTTCTGCCGTTTATCTGTGTGAACTTGCCTTCCTTGAAGAGGCTGGTTAACCAGGGCAAGTCCCAAGATAACTTGTTCTCTGCCTTTAATGATTTGAAGGGCCTTTGATGATCATGAAGCTGACATATTGTTTATTCCCTGGGTCTGCAGTGGGTTCAGTAGAAAGACACAGCTTGAAATTGAAAGGGGAAACTCTCAGATGGGTATCTTGGTCTCTGAGTGAAAATTTGCTGGGGGCTCTCCAGAAATCAAATGCAGCCCTCTTCTGGTTGGATTGGCCTTCACCTGCCTCGCTTAGTCTACATGGTCTCCTCCCACACTGCAATTCAACATTTCTTTTAATTCCCAGATTCAACGTGGCCATGCATCCAGAGTGACTTTGGAATCCCAGTCATGGCTGAACTTGAGCTGAGACTCCAAGTCCCCATAAGCCTTTATAGCTTACTGGTCATGAGAGAGAGGACATTTCCTTGACAAATCACTGCTCTCAGACTCTAGACTGGAGGCCCTTTGGCTTGTGACTATCCATCCAGCGCCCACTGTGACACTGTCCCCACCTGCTGGGCCATCTCCCACTTCTGCCCCATTGAGGTTATATGTGTTTATTTCCCAATCCCCCAAGAGGGATTATATTCCATTGGTAGTAAAGTGATCTTTACTAAACTCCCAAGAGTTTAGTTTCTATAATCTTCCACCTACCAAAAATCAGTCTTTGATTTCTAAACACCTACATTCAGAGAGTTTTAGAGCTGGAAGTGGCTCAAGCATTTGCTGGAATGTCTACATTCAGTGAATGTAGTTCATCAGTGAGATAGTTTCAGCATGGCTGACTGACTTACTGAAGACCAAATGGTCATTCCAGGCTGAGACCACCAGCTCCTTCTGGTGTTCCCATGCTGCCGTGAAGATTTTTAATTTTATTATCTTCCCTTATTAATTTCTTTAACTTTTTCATAGTGGAGAATTTTAAGCATGCATAAAAGTAGATAGAATAGTATGCAAATCCTTAATACCAAAATTCAACAACTCTCAATGATGGCAGGTCAATTTTGGCTAATCTTGTTGACTCATCATGGTCAGTCTTGATGCTATGGTCAATGATGTTGCATCCAAACCCTGCCACCTTCCCATATTAATGTGAAGCAAATCCTAGACGTTACATTACTTCATAAGTATTTGTTATGCTCCTATAAAAAATGAAATGCTCTTTAAAAATATATATAACCACATAACCAATAGAGTATTATCATACCTAAAAAATTCAATCTCTGATACTATCAAATTTGCAATCTTTAGATGTCATGTGTTCACCGTATTTTGTAAAACCGTCATTTTAAAGTACTAAGGAATGTAAGATTGTGACAATATTGTGACTGGAGTTTTAAAACCTGCTTGAAAGGGTTCAGAGGACAAACTACGAATAATGCAAGAGGTTTAAAGAAGAATGTGGTAGGTCATACGTGTTTTAGAAAATCAGACAGCCGGATCACCCCAGAATACCATGCTCAGGAAAGAAGATTAAGGATGCCTAATTGGAACAGGGCCTTGAAAATGAGAACTCAGGCAGTAGAATTTAAAAGGGAAAATACAGAGTAGGGAGAGCTGTGCCTAAAGTCTCAGAAGCAAACCATATGAGGTTGGTGTGGGATGGGGACACAATACTGAACGAGAATATTGGATATTTCGGTTAGATCAGATCTGGAGAGTCGTGAGATATCAAGCTCTGGGTTTTTCAGCTTATCTTTGCATACACTTGGGACCACTGAAGGCCACTGAGCTATTATAAAACCAATGTGGCTTCATGGAGAGTGGCAAAACAGGGATATAACATTTTGTCATTATTACGCGAAATAAATCGAAGCAGAAGTAAGACCTATCCATCTCCATACTATCATCAGAAAATATAATTAGGGAAAAAAGTATAATTTAAATGATAGCCACCAACACACTGTAGATATTAAGATTTTTCCAGGGACGTTTTAACATCATTTGTCAGCAGACATCAAATTAAATTGGCAAAAAAAGAACATGACTAGCTTATGTCTCCAGTAAAGATATTTGAAGTTGTTTATTGAACTGGAATTCAATCTCCATAATTTTGTGGCTCCCTCTTTTCACCCATAATAATTCATCTCTATAATTAAAGCCTAATGAACCAAACAATTTCTCTTTTCATAATCAACCTCATCTGTGTGAGTGGCCGACATTAAAACACAATCTTTCCAGTAAACGGAGTCAGTGCTCCTAGTAATGAAAAAAATAATCTCTTTCTTTGAAATTTCACACTTACCCCCATTAATTAGCTTTATTTTCTTAAGAAAGCAGGATGTCATAAAGAGTACTAATAGGGATTCCTGATAACCCTCAGAATCCGAACAAAGCGATGTTATGATGAAATTAATTTACTTATGCACCTCAAAAATCCAAGAATGTGTGGTGTCACTGTGATCTATTGAGGACCTTCCCTCCCTTCCATGCTTCCTCGCTTAATAATGCTCTGGTTCTCAGGAGTAGGATGGTGCAGAAAAAAGATGAAATCTCTGTCTTTGGGTCCTCATTTAAAATTTAAATATCTCTTGGAAATGTAAGGCTTTAAGCCATTATCAGCTAATGTCTTTGGGCATGATTAGTTGAAATCCAGCTGGGACCAAAAGGAAGACTCAGCCCAGCCCCCCACCCCCACCCCGTTGGAATGGAGGCCCAGCCAGGAGAATTTGCAGAGGTAATAACACTAAGGGCAAATTTTCAGTCTCTACAATCTTGCATAGAGCTGTGGTCTAGTGACTTCCCAAGCAAACCACCTCTTAAACCAAGCGAACAACCTCCCATTGGCCTAAATGCCTAAGATGGCCACATCCAAGTGGCTAATGCATCTGCTGGAAAAAATAGGTAAGGTTGGCATGATTGTAAATGATGTTCTAAATACACTGCTGATAATATCCTTTGTGTCCAGAGCCTCCATAGCTAAGGTTTCAAACTGGCCCTCAAGGCCTCACTTGGGACCTCTTTGCCCTACTGTGGGATCCTTGTAAAGCTCTAATCAACATTTAAAAAGAAGAGATTTCACAGGAGGATATGCATGTCTAGCTTCTCTCAGAAAATGGGGAGATGTGGTAAAACTGGCTGAGTGTTCCACAGGACGCTATAGGGGCTCCTAGGAGCAGCTGTGTTCTTTGGAAACTGTTTTCCTGTTCCCCTCTCCCTCCCCTCTGAGGCTGTGTCATTAGCGATTATCATTGTCCTTAAACTGATTTTCCCACCTTTGGAAGAAAAGATTTTCCAATATGGATGTCTCCATAAGAAGCGGGACACTTCAAGACAGCTAAGCTGACTTTTCCTATATCCTATCTGTCTTGCTCCTTTAGGCTTCTTGCCTGGTCCCCATGGGCCTTTGAGTTTCTAACTCAAAGACCTTGTAGGGGAGGTAAAAATTTTCCTTGACCTATTTAGAATCCCTGGCCGGGTCTCAAAATTAAAACCAACAAAGACGATGAACAGGAGAAAAGCATACAAATTTATTTAATATGGGTTTTACATGACACAAGAACCTTCGTTAAGACATGAGGACTTGAAGAAACAGTGAAGCAGTTACGCCTGGGTATTTGGGGGCTAAGTCTGACGAACAGTGGGCAGTTGTGTAGAAACAGCAGCATGGCAGGTTTGTAGCAATTCCTCTCAGAGCCCCTTTGTCCTGGGAATTGAGGATGCTCCTTTCCTCCAGGCATAAGGAGGACCCCTCTCCCATGACGGTTTTATGGCCTCTTTTAGGAGAGAAGGATGGGTCAGAGTGACGTTCCCATCTCTGTTGTTTTCTCTGTTGAAAAACAAATCTTATATTTTAATGTAAATTTTAAAGATCCTATTGGCTCTACTCAGGGATTCATGAATCTGGCAGCATCTCACCTAGCAGAGAGAAAGGAGCTTGGAGGAGCTGTACAAAGTGAAAAGACTTTTATAGGCAAGGGGGGTGGGAACAAGGAAGTCATATGGAGGGAAAAAAGTGGATTGGTTATTGCAAGGTCACTTTCCTTTAGGGGACGACCTAGGCATGTGGTCTCACTGGTGCCGATCAGGTGATTCCTGACTGGTTTAAGATTCTCTTTCTGGGAGCGCTGAGACTATATAATGTTTTTCTCAGTTCGGTGACACGGGGCTTAGCATATGTGACTCTAATTTGCTTTCTTTTTGACAACTCAAGCTTCTTCAGCTTAAAAGCCGATATGCCAAGGTGCCCTACTTGGGGTCCTATGATTGGAACCCCACAAGAGGCAGTTGAATTCTCTCAGGAGGCTTTGCTTTTAGGTGGATATGGGGAATTCAGAAGAAACTTCTTCCTTCGGCTGTTGATCCTCAAATGTCTTCAGCTCAAAATAACCCTCATGCCACTGGGGCCGATTCAGAACCCCTTCGAGAGCTTGTTGGGAGAGATCGGTTTGGAGTGACAAGACAGTGTGAGCCATGCCGAGATGGGACAGAGCCCAGGCAGTTTGATGTACATCTGTAATCCGTAAGGGCTAAGCCTGAGGGCCAGTTCTGGGGAAACAGCAGGACTTCTGCTTTGTTTGCACGTATGTAATCGTTTGTTTTCTCCGTTAGCCCCACATCAGGAATGCTGTGAGGCTTTACCATTGTACCTCCAGGGCCAGACATGTAGGTAAATGCTCAGTTGCCTGACATTTGAATACCAGGCTTCATTATAAAGGACAGAAGGGTTTTCCAGTAGGTTTTGTTTTGCTTTTTTTTTTTAATATGTTGAAGACCTTCCAGACGCTTCTGCCACAATCTGCCTCACATGCTTTTCAATCTCCTATCACAAGGCTTGCATGGGAAGCCATAGCTCTAACCTTCTGCACTCTACAGAACCCACATCCAATCTATCTGGCAGCATCCCATCTAGCAGATAGAAGGGAGCTCGGAAGAACAGGCACAGAACCTTCACGAGTCCTCTGCAAGGCAAATACGGTGCCTTGACGGCAGACAGGGGAACGATCTTTCATCCCTCCCTGGATCTATGTCCTGTGCAACAGGATGTCACAGCTTCTCCTGTAAAGAGGTGAAATTTACCCCCCACTCCTTGAATTTGACCTGGCCTTGTGACTTACTTTGGCCAATATGCAGAAGCGATGGTGGGCCCATCCTATGCCTCCGAGGGTTTTGTGCACTTCTGCTCACTCAGAAATCTGCAGTGTCTTGCGTGGAAGCTCAGGATAGCAGGCAGGGTAACAGGAGATCAGTGGCCCAGTCGACCCGTTGCCCAGGAGCAGCCAACCCACCACAGACACGTGAGTGAGACCATCCTCACGTGTGTACGTACACGTGGTGATGTACGCCAATTCTTCAATGCAGGATGACCTGCCTGAGTCAACCTAGCACAAGCCACCAGTCAGCAGATCTCCCCGGATGTTGGGTTGGGTGGTAAGCGGCAATAAATGTTTCCTGTTTGAAATCACTGGGCCTTGGGGTGGTTTGTTATATGGCAAAAAACTAACTGATACAGGAAGGGCAAGTGATTTTCTCTTCTCTGCTTTTCCTCATAATCTGGAACTCCTTCCTCTCTCAAGCATCGTGCCCACTTTACTCCTTGGCGTCCTCTCTTCCAATAGCCTTCCTCTATGATCCATCCTTTGAAGACTCTGGTCATATTACGTGTGGATTTCTATGTCACCGCCATGAACTGAAAATGGAATCTGAATACAAAAAAAGCTCCTTTTTTTTTTTTTTTTTTTTTTTTTTTAAGCGAGAAGCATATCATTCAGGAGCTAATCGTGTGCATATGCTTGAGTGACTAACCACGGCCTGGAGAGGTTCTCTAGCATTCCATCATAGCTTGCTCATAACAGGAAACACACCAACGGTGTGTGGAGTCTGATGGGAAAGAGACCCCAGGTCAGGGACTTCCCAGCTTGCTGTTCACAGGCAGAAAAGATGTGGAGAGCTCCCATCTTTGCAAGTCGACCCAGATTGCAAGTAACGCATGCTTCTCGCCTTCATCTAGATGGGCGAGATTCTGGGGAAGAAGCGGAAATGGGGATGTTGACATCAGAGGGACGGAGGATCCGGCCAACAGCATAGCATCTCTGGGGACCCATTGCTTGGCATCCCCAGAAGGCCTCCCCTCAGCATTGTCCCTGGGGTCAGTACATAGATTCAAAGGTGAGTTATCTTCGGTGAGGAAGAGAGATACGCAGTTGTTGGGGATAGCCATTAGCACAAGTAAAAGAATTCATCTTGCTGTTTCTGGAGAAAAAAAAAAAGGCACCAGTAATTACATTTGCAGTCTAATGTTTTCAAAGCATTTTCTGATTATTTATGACCCAGAATCCTTATAATGGGAAAGAAATAAATGATGTTCACAGAAGTTAAGTGACTAACTCCAAGTCATAAAGCATATTAGTGGCTGAGTGGCTAACCACCCAACGCTTTCATTTCCCTCATTTTATTAATTTAACAAATATTTCTTGATCATGTGGCATTTATAAAGCAGGACTCCCCCTTCACATACTTTGGAAATATTTTTTTTTCCTGGAATTTTCTTTACTTGTTCATTTTATAATATATATGTGGAATCTGAATTGCTAATTTAAGAGAAAACCATGTCTGGGGAAGTTCTACATTTAATCTAGTAACCGGCTTAACAAAGTGACTATACAGATCACAAGAAACCATTTAAAACATTAAATTAAAAATATTAATGTTGACTTTAGCTAAGTAGACTACATCGAGAGGAAAATAGAGTATTTCCACAGGCAGCCCACATTAGACAGCTACATGAAATGGCAGGTACTACAAAAATGAGCAGGAAGCTGGTATAAATCCTTTCTGATAAGCGGCAAGGCATTTATTAAAATGAAAGCATGACCTGAAACTTTAAAAGAAGAAACAAATGGTCCCGGGTTGGGTGTGGACAGGAGGCAAATGTCTTGCATTTGCTAGGCAAATAAGACCTTAAAAGGTAGGGTTCAAGTGTTTGCCTACAGTTTTGTGAGATCTGTTACCAGCAGGTCAGACTAAATCAGAACACTCTTCCTCTCTTCAGTTCAGGCATCTGATTGGAAACCAAAGATTTCTCCAGAGGATAGTCCCGGAAGATGCCAGATGTGGTCCAGCAGAGGAGAGAGAGAAAGTGAAGGTAACTGACAGGGCGATGCAGAAATGTACTCGAAATCGGAAGAAATTAGCAAAGCCATGTTTGCCTGGGTGTGGAGGGAGGACTTCTGGTCTGTTCCTGCGGATGAGATAAGGTGGAATCCTGTAATTCTGCGGGCAAGAGAGGAGTTTCAAGGGAGTAAACCGATGTCATTTTGGACCTCCTGGTGGGAAGTGAGGTGGACCAGAGCTCTAGACTCAGAGTAATGTCAGCCAGTCCTGTGTCCCCAGCAGCATCCTGTGGTTCCATGCACAATCTCTGCCTTAGTGGCTCCCTGTCTTTGCCTTCAGGATCCCAAGCCCATTTGGGTCTTGGTTAGCTCTGCCTGCCTTCAGGGACTTCCCTCACTGGATGTGCTCCCCTGGCCCCTGAAGTGGGCACTATCCACATGGAGCTCACCCCACAGGTGAAGGCCAACCCTGCCCATTTCCGGAAGCAGCTGTGGATCTTCAACATGAGACCCTAGCTGGGGCTCTGGGAGGAAATCCCAGGGATGTGAAGGTAGGGAACCAGCAGGGTCCAGGCAAATGATTCCTCATTGAGGAATGAGGCGTCTGAATGACAAGCTCTGGGCAAAAGCAACAATAAAAAAAAGCTTATGTGAGCCGAAGGTTTTGTTAGGGAAACTCCCTGACCCACTGTCCCCTCCCTAGTTCCATTGCCCTCGTGTCCTGGTAGGAACTGGTTCTGGAGCTCACCCTGGCATTATGTCTCTCAACGAATTGTCTTTGTGTCAGGATTGGCTGAGGTGTTTTTCAAATGTGCGGATATCCATGGCCAATCCTCCAATTTTAATATATGTGCTGCCAAAGCGAGCACTCCATGGCCAATCCTTATCTAATTGAATCGGATATCCAAGGTTGGAGCCCAGGAACCTGCATTATCTGGCTAATCATTATTAGCCAGATTATTAGCATTATCGTCCAGATGCATGGACTTTTGAGAATTGCTCAAGTATTTCAGAATATGGTGATCGGAAGTTGGAGGCAGTACCAGAATCTTCTACACTTACCAAAATTTTACTCCTCTTGTTCAGCCCATTAGCTCCACCAGCCTGCAGGGAGGGGGTCCTCCTTCCCACTGGTCAATGGTTTACATTAAACAGGTATTTATTGAGAGCCTACCATGCAACAGGTACTGCCCAGGTCCACACACACTGGAGAGATAGAATTCAAATAAATACCCTTGCTCTCCCAAAGCTAACCTTCAAGTGGGAGGCAACAAATAAAAAGCAAATAATGGATCCTAGAAAGGGGTAGCTCTGTGGTGAAATGAAGCGTGGGGGAGTGGGAGGGCTGGAGTGGAGTGAGGATAGGGGGTGCGATTTTAAATAGGGGCTCCAGGAGGGCATCCTTGAGAAGATGACTTCTGAGCAATGACCTGATATAGATATACAGAACCGTAGGTGGAACTGCCGGTGGACGCTGTTACAGGCTGAATCGTGAGCCCCACAGTCATGTGTTGACAACGTAACCTCCAATGTGACTATTGGTGGGGTCGGGCCTTTAAAGAGGTGGTCAAGGGCATCTGGGTGGCTCGGTGGGGTAAATCAGGTCATGATCTCAGGGTCCTGGGATCGAATCCCACATCGGGCTCTCTGCTCAGCAGGGAGCCTGCTTCTCCCTCTCTCCCTGCCTGCCTTTCTGCCTACTTGTGATATCTCTCCATGTATCAAATGAATAAATAAAATATTTAAAAAAAAAAGAGGTGGTCAAGATTAAGTGGAATCATAAGGGTGGGGTCCTAATCAACAGGACTCGTGTCCATCCGGGAGCAGGAAGAAACATCAGGGATGTGAGCTATAAGCCAAGGAGAGAGGCCCCATGAGAAACAAGCCCAGTCACCACCTTGGTCTTGGACTTCCAGCCTCCAAAAGCTTGAGAAAATAAGTTCTGTTGTGTAAGGGGCCCAGACTGTAGTATTTTGTTATGGCATCAAAGGCAAAATAATAGATACCCAGTTTACGCTTGCATTGCACATAGAAAATAAGTTTTTAAATACCATGCATGTTACATATTTACATCAAAACATTACCTGCTGTTTGTACGAAACATAAATAAAAGTGGGCATCCTAATTTTTTTTAAATTTATTTATTTGTCAGAGAGAGAGGGAGAGAGAGCGAGTGAGCACAGGCAGACAGAGAGGCAGGCAGAGGCAGAGGGAGAAGCAGGCTCCCCGCCAAGCAAGGAGCCCGATGTGGGACTCGATCCCAGGACGCTGGAATCATGACCCGAGCTGAAGGCAGCCACTTAACCAACTGAGCCACCCAGGCGTCCCCTAATTTTTTTTTAAAGATTTTATTTGTTTATCTATTTGTCAGAGAGAGAGCACGCAGAAGCAGGCAGAGTGGCAGGCAGAGGCAGAGAGAGAAGCAAGCTCCCCGCCGAGCAGGGAGTCCGATGCGGGACTCGATCCCAGGACCTTGGGATCATGACCTGAGCCGAAGGCAGCAGCTTAACCGGCTGAGCCACCCAGGTGTCCCGGGTGTCCTATATTTTTATTCGCTGAATCTGGCAGCCCTGGCTACGTGAGTACCTGCGAGAAGAGAATTCTAGACCGAGTGGACAGCACTAAGTGCTAGAATTTAACCCCAAATGGAATGGGTGAAAGCAAAGAATGGGAAGAGATGGGTCGCAGTCGGGCGGCCAGAGAAAATTCGGGACTTCCTTACACAATTTCTTAGAATAATGTACTATCTGTCGTTTATCTGAAATTCAGCTTTAACTGGGGGTCCTCGATATCGATCTGCTGAGTTAGGCAGTGGTAGGTGGGGAGTGGATTCTGCGGAGGTGGCTAGGTATTATAGGAATTGGACTTAACCTTTTCCCGAGACAGCCGGCTATTAGGTGACTGTTGATAGATGCAAGCTTTTTTTTTTTTTTTAATTTATTTATTTGTCAGAGAGAGCGCAGGCAGACAGAGTAGCAGGCAGAGGCAGAGGGAGAAGCAGGCTCCCTGCTGAGCAAGGAGCCCGATGTGGGACTCGATCCCAGGACGCTGGGATCATGACCTGAGCCGAAGCAGCTGCTTAACCAGCTGAGCCACCCAGGCATCCCAGATGCAAGCTTTTTAATGTCACTCCCAAACTCCTATAGCTCTTTGCTGGGAAGGTTTTGGTAGGCAATGTTTTAGTTCAGATCTACTGTAGCAAAGACTGTTCTCTTTGTAACTTTCAGGCATACCCCTATTGCTCCCCTAAGTCCCAGGTGACCCGGCTCTAACGGGAACTTAGAGCTCATAAAAAGGTTCACGCTATACCCATTTTATACCATTAGTACCATTAGTTCTCTCACCATATTGAAGCTTGAAAATCTCATTCTGATTTTTCTAAGCCCGCTCCTGTCCCCCTTGGCATACTTGTGTACATACCGTTGGAAAGGAAAGAAGGCGGGTCAGGCTGCCTTGTTTAATTAAGGCTTTCTAATTGGAAACTTTTTGTAAATCAAAAATCTGATTCTCCTGGTTAATTTTGCTTATAAAACTTTGCAAATTAAAACCTAATGGAAAAGAACTAAAAAAAAAAAAAAAATTAAAGCTTTGAAAAATTCCCAAACACTGCAATGAAAACCCGTTCTATTTGTTCAGAAAGTTTACTGCTAGGAAAATCTTATAACCTGTTTAATCCCCTGCAGCTGGGAAAAGCAGTTACGGTAGATAGAGGAGGCCGTTGGCAACCTTTTGCAAAGAGCAGGGGGACAGAACTTTATTTCATCGTGAAGCATCACTGTTCGTAGCCTAAGGAAGATCCTTCTAATACTGTTGGGTAAAATATCGATTAGGACTTTGTTCCCACCCTGAATTCTAAGAACATGTAAGCTTTATGTCTCTTATAGGAGCCTAAAGAATAATGAGGCAGTGGAAAATTTTGGGGGAAAAAACACACATGATGATAGGATTAGGAGCAAAGTGAATGAATTTATTAATTGGTGGTCTTACAGCTCAGACACAGACATGTCGTATGATTCATTTTAGTCTTTTTTTTTTAAGATTTTATTCATTTATTTGAGAGCAAGCAAGCCTATAAGCAGGCAGAGTGGCAGGCAGAGGGAGAGGGAGAAGCAGGCTCCCTGCTGAGCAAGGAGACCAATTCGGGGCTCGATCCCAGGACCCTAGAATCATGACCTGAGCCGAAGTCAGACACTTAACGACTGAGCCACCCAGGCGCCCCTTTAGTCATGTTTCTAAAGCAGAAATCTGTTCCTCGGAATAGTCGTCAAGTCGATACAATTATAACACAGACTCAAGAAATGTGCGTTGAGTAGTTGATTAATTATTTAAACAATAAACCAATTTCTGAATATTTCAGTTCAAGGACACTTTCCTCGGATTCATTAACTTTTTGTTTTTAAAGATTTTGTTTATTTATTTGACAGAGAGAGAGAGATCACAAGTAGGCAGAGAGGCAGGCAGAGAGAGAGGGGGAAGCAGGCTCCCCGCTGAGCAGAGAGCCCGATGCGGGGCTCGATCCCAGGACCCTGAGACCACGACCTGAGCTGAAGGCAGAGGCTTAACCCACTGAGCCACCCAGGTGCCCCCAGATTCGTTAACTTTTAAATGAACAAAAATGTCCACAGTGAGCTTCTGTAGTTTTGGTACGCCCAGAATTCGCTTTTCCATTCTTCTCTAGCAAGCATCCTTCCTCTTCCCTTAAGGACCGCTCCCCACTTCTGGGGGAGCTGGTGGGCACATAGCAGTGTCCTCAGGAGAAGATGCAAGGTCTAGTCTGGGTCCGTTAATATCGCTCACTAGCTCGGAAAAGTCTAGAAAATGGACAAGGAACCTCAGACTCGTCCCTTGGGACTTTTTATATGCTGAGTGGGTAGAAACAGACTTTCTAACTAAGAATGGTGTAAGTCTGTAGCTCTCTGGTCTTTGTTTCCTTCCATGTGGAGAAGAACTTTGAAGGGGAAGGGAAAAAAAATCCCAACACATAGCCAAGGAGAGATAAGAGGGGTAAGCTGATCAAGAGATGACCCAAGGATGAGAAGTAAATCAAGAGCGACTCATGTTCTTTTATTAGATTTCATCACTCCTGAACGCATTTTGTCCCTGTTCTTATCTGAATCATAAAGCTTCTGTATAGGTTTTGTGAGGCAGAGTTAAGCTTCCATCTTTGAAGAAACAAAACGAACCTCTACATATGTATGTATATTTCTTTTGTCCTCCTAAATGATCAGGTAGAACAGATAGTGCTGTGATATTTTTGAATCCTGACAAACTCTCTAACATCGTGCCTGCTTTCTCAACCACTTGAATTTGAACAGCGGCACGCCCCTGGGGAAAGCTACGTTGGCCAAAAGAACTTCAAGTCATGTTGATTTGGATTTTTAGAGGGGGCACCCGACATCATCTATTTTTTTTTTTTTCAAAGGCAAGGCAGTCTAAACAGGTGCAGTGATTATTCCGAAGGGGGGGCGGTAATCAGATTTTTTTTTAAATCAAACTACTGAACTATTATTTTAAAAAACACAAACAACACGTGAATGTGTGGTAGAAAACACACATGAGTCCCTTGAGGATGAATGGGAACAACCAGCGAGCAAGGAGAGAAGTGTCTGTGTGTTATGAGGGCAGAAACCCGTGTCCTGGGGTTTCCGAGTTGTCATTCTACACAGCTTCAAAGAGAACTGTGTCCCGGAAAGGAGGCAGAGGGGCTGTTTTCTGGGAAAAGTTTGAATACCATTTTTCCTTAAATGTGCATGCGAAAGAGCAATATTTCTATATCAAAGGATTATTTCTTAGAGTACGTACTTTTAAATATCATATGGACCTGATGAATTAGCACGCACAAAGATTTTCCTTTTTCCTTTTAATTTTTGTCAGCATTTCCAGGACTAACCTTATAGCCTGCTCTCACTGAGAAAGTGGAGAATTACTGTGTTTGGGGATGGATGCTGTGTGTGTGTGTGTGTGTGTTTGTGTGTGTGTGTGTGTGTGTCTTATGTATGAGGCGAGTGCTTACAGGAAAACAAATAATTCAAGGGGTCAGAAGGACAGGTGGCAGTCCGAACCATGGCTTTGGCAGGGGTCACTGGGCAGGCCAACCAGGTAATGCAAAGTCTGTGAGTTCTAACTCCACCTGAAATGGTTATTCAGGGTGAGGTTCCTCATAAAGTAAATTTAAAGGTAACTACTGAGTGGCGAAGCCAAGAAAAATATTATAAAGCACTCTGCACATATTCAAGTAAAATTCTGCCAAAATCCCTCTTCCCCCACCCTTCCTCCCCCTCCACAGGTCTCTCTGTTTGCCTAGGGGGAGAGCACCACGCTAGGGCCTCGCCCCACATCCAAGTGCATTAACCATGGCAGGTAAGGGCAGGTGAGCCCCAAGTCCATGCCTCCTGCGTGTGATAAATGATGGAAAAGAGAAGGCATGCAGAGCGCGAGGCAGGGCTCCTGGCCGGATTGGGGATCCCATTCCACCACAAGCAAACAGTACGTCTGTGTCTGTGGCTGACTGTTCCTTGGACTGCGTCTGCAACCGAGTCCTATTTTCCCAGCTGCGTCTGTCACCCCTGTCACCATCCAGCCACTCACAGGCATCATCACCATCAACAGACACGTCCGATCTACAGGGAAGCAGGACTCACACTGTGCCAACAGGTTGTTCTAAACACTGCAGGTGCTTCGTCTCGCTTGTCTGAGTGAGTTCATTTCACCCTTTAGTGGATGGCACTGTGTCAATTTGAGGGGGTTACAAAAACACAAAAACAATATTCCTGCCTTAAAGAACACGCAGTGTAATAGGGAGAAACACAGCATATGGATCAAAAATGAACTAACCTTGCAGGTGGAACTAAATGATACTGAACGAGAGCAAGCCGTCCAGACAATGAAAGTGATTATTTCCTGCTCGGTGAACTCATTATATTCTGCCACATTGTCTAACGTAGTTTAGCCCTGTATCAGTTGAAAGTGTTATGGAATGGGTACCAAAGAACGCCAAAATAACCAAACAATTTAATGGCAGACATAAAAGACACACACATTTTGAACAGGGTCGCCTTCCTGTTACTTAATTGCTAAGGAGAAATTAAAGTTTCAAATGAAATCTCACGGAAATAAATGGAAGTTTTTGTCCTTTGAAATTTCGTCTTCTGCTCGTTCTCAAGCAGCTGCCTTTTAAAAATGTCTGGGCTAAGCCAATATTACTCTTTTAGCAGTGGTAGCCCTGGCCATCTTCGGCCAAGTTGAGTAAAATATTAAGTCATCGAGAGAAAAATAACCCAAAGACTTTGGATGTGTCCTACATTATTATAGTTGCTGAGGGTTGTTAGGAATTGTAAGCTATCACAGAATCTGGCCCACCATAAAGTATTGAGAAATAAACAAGAATGGCCCTCGCCCTCCAGCAATTACTCACAATAAAATTATGCTTCCAGATCCAGGCACTTGGTTCCAGCAGAGACTTAATGATATATTTGAAAGGAGGATAGACAGAGAAAATATGAGAGACAAGGAAAACATCATTGTGACCTCAGGCTGTAGAATGCCAGGCAGATTTTCCGGCTTGTTGTCCACAGTCCAAAGCATGGGAACTTAGAAGAGTTTCCAAGAAATTTCCCATCAAGCAATTCTGGTACCTTCCATACGATATTTTGGAAAGAGTAATGTGAAAGATATTTCTGTCTTCCAAAGTGTGTGATGGTGCCAATTTTTTACTCATAGCATCTTACTTGTGCTGTCCTTTTTTTACCCTCCTCGGGGTCTGTTCTGTACATTGTAAACACCATGAGTTCTATCTCCCTTTGAGTAGTTTTCTCAGCACCTGAGTAGTGAACTCATTTTAGGCTCTTGTGACAAAACTCTCCTTCTTTCTTATGAAAAGAACTCCTCACTCTTTGTGGTGGGGAAATGGAGGAGATTGTGATGTCCTGTTCTTTCTTACCGTATGCCTTGCAAGAGCTCAAGGCCACTTTGAGTATTGGTCTTTGCACTGAATTTTTTAAGCCTGTAAAATCAGCTTCCAGTGGGGGCCTTTGGCTTCTACCTGAGATTTGTCACAGCAGGACGATCCCTCCTAATAAATTCTGGCACTAAAACTGCTGATCCCAGTTGGGATCTTAGGGTCCCAGTATTAGTATCCTTACTATAGCCTAAAAGCTTGGTTGTACTTAAAGTATTGAGTTGGAGCTGTTCTTCCATCACCCTATGCTCATACTGTGGGCTTAGCCCTCAGCCACATCTTTCCTAGGACCACAGGACATGAAGCATCCTTCAGAACTGCTGGAGAGCCTCCTGGTTTTCCATGACCATTCTCAGTGTATCCATGATTTTCCAGGAACATCCTCACGTATCCATGATTTTCGATTTCTCTTTTTCTCTGTGTACACTTTCAGGTTGGTCTTTCTTTCTTTCTTTCTTTCTTTCTTTTTTAACATTTTACTTTTAAATAATCTCTATACCCAATGCAGGGCTTGAACTCACAACCCCAAGATCAAGAGTTGCACGTGTTCTACTGCCCGGGCCAGCCAGGAGCCTCCTTCTCTGTGTACGCTCCCTAAGATGTAAGAGGAAGCGTGTGTTCTCCATTATCTTTACTATTCCTATTTACCACAGGCTCATGTGCTCCCAATGCCTCTCTGTCTCCTTCCTTTTATCCTGTTCTAGCCACCAGTGATCATTTGAATTACTGAATTCCATAGTTTACTCATATTCTATTTTCATCCAGCAACCAAAGATATTCCTGCGCTCCTTGAATATATGACCAACCCAGTTCATTTTGGGCTATTTCTGGAACAAGTTATCATCTAAGTCCCCGCAGAAAACAGGTGATACAGTTAAAACAAGATAATTCCATATAGGAAACCAGATGGCACATTCTCCATGAGGTATGGGTGCAAGGGAATCATAAGGATGGAGTGATTACCCGGAGAGAGTAGAGGCTGAGTTCTTAAAACCCTAGCCCCAGAGGGACAAGGCGGGGGGGCGGAGAGTTTACTGGAATTTGGGAGAAGAGAGAATGGAGGCACTAGTTACCTTGGGATGGGCAGGGATTTTCACATAGGCTGACCTTAGAAGGAAGAACCCCATTCCCCTGCCTCCCCCTGATCTCTCCTTACACCTCCCAGAGGCTGAAACTAACTGGAAACAAGGTGAAAAAGGAACCCGATGATGTAATCTCTACAGGTCAGCCCCTCAGACAAGACTGCAAGGTGGGGAAAGGGATACAGTGAATCAGGAAGGGCAAATAAGAGATACCCCCACACGGTGTGTTTCTCATAGATTTCATATAACGGCAGTGAGCGAGTGTGTATGTGTATAACCCATTTTAACAATCTCTGCCTCTTTTATAGGGGAAACTTGATTTTTCACCTTTCCTTTAGCAACTAACATCCTTAATATTAGGCTTTTTATTTTATTTTCCATCAACTGGTTATTTTCAATTGTTGTTTTCTCCTTGCTCCCCTCCCCCTTATTTTGGCTATTTGCACTTGATCTTAGCCAAAAGGTCGAGAAGTGATTATTATTTTGGCTATTTGATCAAATTGGTATCCACTCCAATTTTCCTCTCCTTGTTCAATGGGAAGCGTGCCCTGCATTTCTTTCCCACTGATGATTGCTTTCCCATATCCAGCGCAGTTACTACTGTATAAAATCAAACTACCAGCTATCTACTTCTCCTGGGCTCTGACTTCCCTGTTTTTAGCCCCAAACAGGAAGCTTTGGAATCATTTTACTTCCCCGCCATGCCACAACTTCCTCTGTGCTCCCGCACTCCCCAGCTTCTAGGTCTGGAAAAACAATTCAGTATTGCCAGTGGCAGAGTGTTTTAGTCCCTTTCCAGCACGTGCATCTCTGCTCCCAGCCTTGTCTCTCACTGGGACTCCCCTGCAACAACAGGGAACTGCTTTGAACAAAATCATGGCCTCTCCCAAGGGGACCTCATGGCCAATAATGACAACTCGATGTCTGTCGGAAAGAAAGATCCGGGCCCCCCTGCCTTCACTTGGGAGGCCCTGAGGGGTCATTTCAGCTTCAGCTTTCATAGGATTTTCTGAAGCCTCAGTGAGGATCACATTTTTCCTCTGTTCTTCCCTGCCTTCCTTTCCTAATAGGTATGTTTCCCAAGAGCGCTCCCCGATAAACCTTCTGCATGCAACAGTCCATCTCAGAGTCTGTTTCCAGAGAATCTGATCGAAGACCTTATTCTTTGCTCTGTTTCCCCTCAGGCCACAGTTCAGGAAGGATCTTGAAGTGGAGTTTGGGGAACTAGGAAGTGGGTATGTCAGTTCCTTCCCTGTTGGGCTGATGGTTTACCAGCTGGTACTTGTTGGTTCTCTCTGGGGTCCCAAAATACCCCTGTCTGCTTCCTGGTCTCCTCAGCTACAGGGCTGTGCATTTAGGGAGGAATTCTCGGTTCCTCACAGTTCCTTGGTGGCCACTGGCCTCTTGAGCTGCCTTTCTCCATGAAGTCTGTGTTACTTTCCTAGGATTGTCATAACAAAGCCCCCCAAGTTGGGTGGCTTAATATCTTCACAGTTTTGGAGGCCACAAGTCCCAAATCAAGGTGTTGGCAAGGTCACATACACCCCGGGGTTACTAGGAGAGAATCCTTCCAGCTTTTGAGAGGTGTCAGCATTCCGTGGCTTTCTTGCCTGTGGCCACATCATTGTAATTTCTCCTTCCATCTTCCCATTGCCATCTCTGTGTCTGCATTTTCTCTTCTGTCTCTTCTTGTCTTTGCATTTAGGGCCACCCGGGTAATCTAGCACTATCATATCTCAAGATCCTTGACTTAATCATACCTACCAAGATCCTTTCTCCAGTTGACATAACATCTACAGATTCCAAGGATTTGTGCATGGACGTATCTTTTGGAGGGCCACCATTCACCCCACTGTAGGGGTAGATGGAGCTTCTCAGGTGAAGGCCTTTCCAGCAAATCACTTGAGGCTTACATTGTTTCCCTCTGACAGTCTCTCAATGTTTATCAAGTGGGACAGTGTCCTGTACCAACTTCCTATATTCATACACAGCAAGCCCTTCCCTACACATGGGCAGCAAGGCAGACACTTTTCCTCCACCTAACCCTCCATGAGTTCCACTGCTGGTCCAACCGCATGCTCAGAAAGGTCATTTACAGTTGGACTGGAATTGGAAAAGGCAGAAAAAAACATGTAATTGGATTAGTTAGACAGTCTACTCCCTAGGACTTCAACTTCTCCCAGTCTTTTAAAAAAAAAAACAAACCAGAAAGTGATATTAAGCTAATATTATAAAGAACAATTTAAAAAGGCTTAATCTGTAGAAAGGGACACTCATTCTCCCAAAATTCTAGTATAAAATACACACTCAGATACAAAGAGTCACTAATTATCTTCTACTCTGATCTATTTGAGCCAAAAGGTATACAGGTAATGGGCACCACGCATTGGTGTGATTCAAGTGTATGCTCAGAGAAGTCTGGGAAAAGCAAAACCAAGGGGGTGGGGGATTAGAGTGGTTCCTTTTTGACATATTTTCATCTAGAAGACGTTTTCTTTTCTTTTTTTGAAATATTTATTTATTTATTTATCAGAGAGAGAGAGAGAGCATGAACAGGGGAAGCAGCAAGCAGAAGGGAAGCAGGCTCCCTGCTGAGCAAGGAGCCCAATTCGGGGCTCGATCCGAGGACCCTGGGATCATGACCTGAGCCGAAGGCAGAGACTTAACCCACTGAGCCACCCAGGCGCCCCTAGCGCACTTAGTTAATGAGCATGGAACGCCAATGTAATATAACTTAATGGGGATGGAATCTGCTGTAACCCTCCTCATTAGTGACACATGGTAAAGGTTAGTTATTCTGAACTCCCTTCCCACTGCTGTTAAGGGATTTTATAATCCATGCAGAAAACTGAGATGTCGGCCAGAGCACTGATGTCCATTCCACTTTCTGTAGGCGGCACACGTCCTCCTGCCTCTCCCTTCCCTCCTATTACCCTCTTTGGAAAACCATTTGTTGCCTTCTTTGAAAGTCCTAATTAAAGGAGAAAATGGAGTCAGGGCGATTGAGCAAGCCCCATAACTGATAAGGGTTTGGGGAGCGTGAGAGGAATACATGTTAATGGAACCTGCCCAAATCGTACATTCCAACCTATTGCTTGGGTTGTGGAATTATTGTGGGTAGTAAACCAAACAAATGTTGTGGTTGTTTTTCTTTGGCCCAGGAAATAGGATTCACTAGCAACAAATAGTCTTTAGACCTGTCCCCACACATCTACCAAAAGAGGGAGACAAACTCCCGGTCCTTTGTGGGGACACTTGGAAGGATCAGAAGGACAGCCCTGAAGGAGAGTTGAGGACTTCCGTGAGTGCTTTTCAAGCAGTGTTCTTGAAGAAAAGCAATGCTGGCCTTGATTTACATAACAAAGCAAGCTGGCCTTTCAAGCAGCTGTTGATAAACCACTTTCCAGAAGGATCAGCCTGACCTCCTCTTGCAAAAACTCTCAACTGGCTAATTCTCTTGAGTCCTGCGTGATAGCTACACGAGACCTGATCCTTGGGCAGGTGGCTGGTGACTTATTTGGGAAGCAGGTTTACACACGTGAGAACAATCAAGTAACACTATTTTAGAACCTATTTTAGAAAGGCAGAGTTTGTAAGTAGCAGCTGGATTCTTCAGGAGAAGCTTCTGGAGGAAGTTAGAAGGAGCTAAGGTCTTGGGTCGCAGGTAAATCGTGTGTGTAGGGAAGCAGGAATAAGGCTAGTCACCGGAAGGCGGTAGATGGGGTTCTAATCCGGTTCTGTCCTCTTGGAGGTGTAAGAACATCAGCCCTCAGGATGCAATCAGTGTGATTACCTGCCCGACAGGCCCCCTTCTGAGGGGAGTCCCTGCCTGAGCAACTCCATCATGCAGAATGATTTTTTTTTTTAAGATTTTTATTTATTTATTTGACAGAGAGAGATCACAAGCAGGCAGAGAGGCAGGCAGAGAGAGAGAGGGGGGAAGCAGGCTCCCTGCTGAGCAGAGAGCCCGATGCAGGACTCGATCCCAGGACTCTGGGATCATGACCCGAGCCGAAGGCAGAGGCTTTAACCCACTGAGCCACCCAGGCAGCGCCCCATGAGGAGTGCTTTTATTCTCAATTTTTAAACTTTTTTAAAAAAGATTTATTTATTTATTTTAGAGAGAAAGCAGGGAGAGAGGCAGAGGGAAAGAGAGAGAGAAAGAATCTCAAGTAGACTCCACGCTGAGCATAGACCCCCACGCGGGGTCCAATCCCACCACCCCAAGACCATGACCGGAGTAGAAACCAAGAGTTGGACGCTTATCCAACCGAGCCACCCAGGCGCCCCCAGTGGGGTGTTTTGCCTGGAAAAGGTCTTTCCTTGAATATGGATTGGCATGATTCCCTCCTTCAATTCTTAGAGTTTCCTCCTCAAAAGTCACCCAAGCGGTGGTGAGACCCTCTCTCCGACCTCTTTCTATAAAAGCAGCAAGTCCTACCCTCATCCTATGTTGGCCACTCGGCAAACCCTATGTCTTCTGCCCTGTATATTTTTCCCCTTTGGGTTTTTTCATCTTCTACCATGCTAAATATTCTACCATGTATCTGTGTATGTCATCCTACTAGAACGTCAGTTCCTTGAGTGCCCGTTCCCAGCACTTGGAGTACGTACTGAGGACACCCAGTAACATTTGTTGAATAAATTTCAATGACAGGTTTAAACATCAATTTTTTTCACTGAGGACTTGAATGTAACTTATAAATCTTCTTATCCTTCTTATAAAATCTACTCCATTTTAACAAGCATCTCGAAAGAGGCTTTGATTAATGTTTGATGGAGGTAGGTAGTTAAAACCCTTTAAATACTTTAAACTGAACTTATAAATTAAATAGATTTGACTTTCTAATCGAATATATGCCTCTGACAACCAAAACCTCCCCCAATATAGTAAATCCAATAAATATAACTACAGAAAATAGTAATTTTTCTTAAATATTCCAAAATTATACACAAGTGCTGCAAATGCTACATATCTAAAATCAATTACTTGGTATACAATTCAAACTGGGATCATAAGACTTTTCTGTCAGATTAGTCGATGCGCCAATCTCTTTTAACCACTAGAAATATTTTAAATATCACATGTGTAGAAATTCTTCCTAAATGTAATCGAATGCTTATCATGGAACTGATTTATCCCTTCTGTCCGCCATCTCACACTTATTCTGGGTTCCAGTCATAAAGGCTGTTTAACCGGAAAAGAGCAGCTTTGCGGGGCGCCTGGGTGGCTCAGTTACTTAAGAGTCTGCCTTTGGCTCAGGTCATGATCTCAGGGTCCTGGGATCGAGTCCCACATTGGGATCGAGTCCCACATTGGGATCATTGCCCAGCGTGAAGTCTGCTTCTCCCTCTCCCACCCTTCCTGCTTGTGTCCCCTCTCTCGCTGTCTCTCTCTGTCAAATGAATCAATAAAATCTTAAAAAAAAAGAGAGAGAGAGAGGCTTTGCTAAATGCAGTGGCATATGGTACTGTGTGATCTCTAGAACAGAACCCACAGAGACCACTCATCACTTCAGGACTTTGAGGGCAGTAGGGCAGCACTGTCACTTGGTGATTATGGGAGATGCAGGGAGGGTTTGTGGATTCGAGGCTGGTAAAACTTAGAAAGTGGGCAAGGAAACATCAGAGACAGCTGGTTGACTATCAGCGGTATTCTGGTGGGGACTACGGGACCCATCAATGCAAAGGAAACAGAACTTCTTTTTAGAATCCCATGAGGCATCCCCTGGAAACTCCCAGAAAAAATGGTGGATACTTACTTTATAGATAGGACTGGAGGTTTTGATACTGAAAGGAGGCCCCAGAATCAGCACAGTTATTTGGATAAACACTGATACTGGGATCCTGTCTTTATTTGTGATGTGACGATGGGGGAGAAGTTTGGATTGATTTTTTTTAGATAGATTTTCTCTGTGTCTACTATGTCCCCCCCACCGAGATAGACATCGTGATACAAAGATGTCCAGTAGTACAGCTGTGCGGGACGGCGAAGGACGATATGACGGTTGAGACATGGACTGGATTTTAAGTGCCAACCCTGGGGCAGTTGCTCAGTAAAGACCTACAAATTAGTGCGTGGTGGAGGGACTTTGAGTGAATCCATGTCAGAAATCATCAGTGTTCCCAGATTCCAGACGACAGAGGAAACAGACTGACCTATTTGGGTGCACTAATCTTATTGAAATAATGGTGAGATATTCTTGCAGTGATAGCTGCGTATTTCAAACAGTAGGGAGAATGGCCTCAGCCACTAAATGATAGGTTTCGAGCCAAACAGGGGGAATAGTTACAAACTCTCACTGGCCGAGATAAGGCGTTTGATGTGAAAGAAAGGAGAAGAATAAATATTGCATGGGTATTGCAATCCCAAACCTTCACAGGACAGAAAACCGAGGCGTTGCTGTGGAGGGACACGGGAGGCAGGGATGTAAATAATGCCAACAGGCAGAGGGGAGATCAGCCTCCCGATCTCAGCAGGCGCTCTACACCTTCGCCAAGAACAATATGTTCTTACACACATGCTGTCACGTGAATTATCTGAGCGCAGCCTAATGCTTTCTGAAGCACCAGCATCCCCACCAGCAGCCTTCAAAGAACGGTTCCTAAAGAGATGCCAAGTTGAGTCGTGAGTTTCCTTTGTTCGGGTTTCTGAAGTCCTGGCAGGTAATTCAATCAAATTCCACTCTCCACCTGTCCTGTTTTCCTCTCACCCTTGCCCTACCTGCCAAGAAAGAAAGATAAATGGAAACCAGAACTAACTGAAAACCACTTGGAGTATTACATTCCCGTCACATATTGTTTCAGCCTAAGCCCCTGGGATTTGGATTGTTTTGGGTCAATGCCAGTCCGGGGTTTCTCTGAGGAAGCTGTGGGCTCCAGCTGTCTTACGGGCTTCTAGCCTCAAAGACCCTGAAGTAGATGCAATGTGACTCTTGGTCCCCTGACGCAGGATGGCGAGAGGGAAGGAATCAAGGGTCCTTGCTTATACCACCTTCAACGGCTTATTGGCCACTGGGAAGCCTCACAGAGTGCTAGCGGATCGTTTCCAGAAACGAGGAGTCTGGGCAGGTAGCAGCTCCTAATGGGGATGAGCAAATGGGAGGGAATGAAATTAAAAAAAAAAAGGGAGGGTCAGCAAGCACCTTTCCCATGTGGCCAACACCCTGCTCTTGATAAAGTGCTCCTTGAATCATTCACATAAACATTTGACAACTGTTTATAGAGACCTGACTGTGGACCAGTGTCTGATACATCATGAGGTCATCATGATGAACACTCTACACCTGTAACTTACAGCGTTCATAATCCTCGATCCCAATGGCATGCGGAGCGATTACAGGGAACTATACCGTACAGAGCGCTACGGAGCTCACAGAAGACAGTGACTAACTCTTTGTATGAGGGTCAGGGGAAGTTTCATATTCGGTAATAGTTGACCTGATGTGTGAAAGATACGTAGGCATCCACTCAGAGTCAGACCAGGTGTGAAAATGCACAAAAAGGGAAGAGCATCTGAAAAGACCTCAATTCAGCAGTCTGCAGATCTAATTCAGGGATTACAAATTTAGCCTTATGTGCACTGAGGATAGATTTTGGGGTACAGAGGCTGGGGAATTAGACAATAGATGGCGCCATTCTTTATCCTGAAGATAGTGGTGGGGAGGGGGGCATTGATGGATTTTACAGAGGGGAGGGGCCCTTAGTAGTTCCATAGAATGCGATGCACAAAGGAGAAAGGGGGATATTTAGAAAGCTCTTGCAATAGTTAAGCAAAAAATGAGGAGTGTGTGAACTTGGACAGTGGCAGGTGGGAGGCTAACCCAATACCACGCAGCATTGACCATGTCCTTCCATAGTCACTGGAATAGGTTCTGTGGGTGACACTGAACTCTGCTGGTTTTGGCCAATGGGGAGTGAGAAGACTTACACAAGCAGAGTTCCAGAAGGAGTTCATGCCCTGAGGCTCGTTCTCTCCTGCCTCTGCCATCGCCCTGAGGATAAGCCCAACCTAGCTTGCTGGAAGAAGACACGCATGAGGCAGAACCAGGTTACCCAGCTGTCCTGGCAAAGGCCAGACCAGATCAGATGACCAGCCAGATAAACCTCAGACACAGGAGCAAACCCACCCATGATCAGCAAATTGCCTAGTTTACCTCTCACGAATTCCCACCTTACAGGATTTTGTGGTTAGTGGCTACATGACAGAAGCTAACCAGCATATCGGCTACAGCTTTTCTTTTCAGTGGGCCGGGTAGGCTCACGCCTCCTTGCCGAAGGAAGCTGCCTTGGTTTCTCCTTGGCTTTAAAGCATCAAAGGAGAGGAGTGAAGAGTAGCAATTTGTCATCGAAAACTTACGACGTCGTCAGAAAGATGTAGGCATGGATTCCATCTCTGCCACTGGAAAGTTGAGGGGTTTGGGGAAAGCTACTTCGTTTCTCTAATTCTCGGTTGCTCTTTCTGTAAAATGTGAACAAAATGCTTGTTTTAAGGGATTGTTGTACTAAGTGACATAACTATATTAAGGCGCTAAGTGTGAGCATGACACATGGTACACTTCAAGAAGTTATATTCATTGTTGTTATTTTTTGATCTTGTCCTTATTCTAAGGGAGAGAACACCCACCCGGGAGGAGATGCCCTAAGTCCATCCTACAACAACACTGTGACAGAGTTTTGCAAAAGCAGGATCCCAATATAGAGGTATCCTGAACAAGCGACTAAGGGTGGAAAAGTATGGATGAGAGACAACAAACATAGGATTTCAGTAACAGAGTGAAAAAGATACCACGAGTGGGATGCCAGCCCGTTTAGAATCTCTATTCACCAAGTTCCCATAGAACCCTTAACCTTGACCACTGTCACTCCTGTGTCTACTCAAAAGTGCCATGAAGTGAAAAAGGTGAAGTGTGTCACAAGTCAATTGAATATACACATCTTCACTGAAAGTTTTATTTTAAAAACCAAAGGCTCAGAGACCAAAATAAAGATCTTTTAAACACTCCCTGCTGTTCTTCATATTAAAGCCGAAAGCAAAGTTTTGCTTACCTTTGGGTAATGCCCCCAAAGGGAAACACAACTGCTGATATCAGAAAGGCTTCCAATAAGCGGTTACTACCTTGAATTCCTGCCCAGTTGGCGGGAAGAAGGATGTAGACAAAGCAGATCCTCTGGACTGATGGGAATCCAAAATAGGAAACCCACTTTGGAAAACTGTTTCGCCATGTCTTATACATTTCAATCTATACCTGCTATATGATCCAGCCATTCCACCTCTAGGTAATCACTTAAGAAAAATAATAACTTTCATCCAATCAAAAACCTGGATGCAAATCTTTAGAGTGGCTTCATTCATAATTGTCCCAAACTGGAAGCACGCGAATGTCTATGAACCAATGAATGGATAAGCAAACTGTGGTATAACCATTCAATGGAATACTATTCAGCAATAAAAAAGAATGAAATGTTGAGAGGTTGGAAGAATCTCAACTTTGTTATCATAAGTGAAAGAATTCAGACTCAAGACACCGAATATCATCTGATGATATCATATGATTTCATCAGATGATATTTCAGAAAAGGAGAATCTATATGAATATATGAATAGTGATCAGATCCATGGTTGCCCAGGAGGCTGAGGTTAGGAAAAAATACACTGCAGGAGGAGAAATAGAGAGTCTTATCACAGGAAATGGTGACGCCATGTTCTTCTCCATTGTTCATATCATACGTGGATAATTCATTTGCTTGAATTTACCACA
>PISX010009579.1:0-75011 GCA_004024625.1 Mellivora capensis
TTTTCATGTGTCTGATAGCCATTTGTATGTCTTCATTGGAGAAGTGTCTGTTCATATCTTCTGCCCATTTTTTGATGTGATTATCTGTTTTGCATGCGTTGAGTTTGAGAAGTTCTTTATAGATCCTGGATATCAACCTTTTGTCTGTACTGTCATTTGCAAATATCTTCTCCCATTCCGTGGGTTGCCTCTTTGTTTTATTGACTGTCAGCTGCTCCTTCACATTGGTTTGGAGGAACCATCTAGAGCCCCGGAAACCACAGCCTCTTATCTAAGTGTAATGGCACGGGGGTGCTGAGTTCTTACTACTCACCAGGCTCTGTGCTAACAAATTGGGCATATTGTCTCATGTAATCACAGCCACTCCAGGAGGTAAGTGCTATTGTCATCCTCCTTTCATGATTAACACAAAGGAGTCCCCAAGTCGTCCTGCGGCTTACTGTAGGTCTCACAGGTGGCATGGGCAAACCAGGGATTCAGACCCAAATCTGTCTGAATCTGAAAACCATGTATTTACTACTGCCGCCAATGTCTGCAGGACTTGTGGAATCAGCAGGAAACCTCAGGCTGTTTTCCCTAATGAGGACCAGGGACTGGATAGCTTTCTCCTCTACCTTAGCCGCTTCTGCTCAGAGCTTGTTACTCCTGATTTTAAAACAATTGTTCCCATGGCAACACCCTGGCGGCTTCTCTTAGCAACCAGGGCTATCTTTCCCAATTGTAACCAAGTTGGTTCAAATACAAAATTGCTTTCTGAAAGAGTTTTCAGAGGCAAAACCAAATTGACCGACTGACCAGAGCTTAACTTTTTACACAGCTGAAGAAAATCATAGCACGATCTGAAAACCGCTGGAAAGCAGTTCCACCAGCCTGAACAATGGGTAAGAAAAGGAAACACCCACGTTTGCAGCCCAGGGTACCATTTCAAATCTAAAAACCAACAATAGGTCAACTCAAAAAAGTGGATATTTCCTCTGATTGACAAAAAGCTCACAAATGGAGAGTATTTAAGGCTTTGTAGACTGTATTAGTTCTCTACTGCTGCTGTGACAAATTATCACCAATTCAGGGGCTTAAAAAGGAGACAAATTTAATCTCACAATTCTGTGCATCAGAAGCCTGACATGGGGGCTCACCGGGCTAAGCTCAGGGTGTTGGCAAGGCACGCTGCTTTCTATGAGCTCCTGGTGGGGTGGGGGAGGTTCCTTTTCTTGTCTTTTCAAGCTTCTTCGAGCTGCCTGCTTCCCTTGCCTGAAGGTCCCCTTCTTCCTCAAAGCCAGCAACATGGAGCTGAGTCCTTCTCTTGACATCTCTTCCAATTCTCTCTTCCACTTTTAAGGACACCGATCACGAGGGGCCCTCCGCGCATCCAGGATAATCTCCTTGTTAACGACCTTAATTCCACCTGTACCCTTAATTCCTCTCTGCCATGTTAACTAACAAACCCACAGGTTCCAGAGATTAGGATGGAGGCATCTCTGGGGAGCCATGGTGCTCTCTACCACGGCAGACAGAGCAGCCTAGGCAGGCAGGTGTTCCTAAGGAGGAAGAGAAGTGGAGGTGGGGGGAGCACTTCTGCTCTGACTCCTCCTCCTCATGCCCAGAAGCACATACAGCCTGTCCTGACCCTCAGCCTCATGGACCCCTCTGGCCTTCTTCTTGGACATCCCGGCGGTTGGCTGAAGTACGTAGGAGAAAAAGCGTGACCCGCAGTCTTTTCCCCAATCTTTGCTCCAAATAGCAATGGTCAGCGGCCCCTAGAACAGGGCTAGCCCACAAGGAGGTGGGGTCTGGCATTAAAGAGACGGGTCCGGACAACCAGCCCTGTGTTGGGGCAAGGGCAAGGTGGGCTGCCAGGGCAGGAGGGTCTGGGAGGGGAGCAGCTGGGGCTCCCATCGGCTGACAAGTTAATGAAAGACAGCTGGGATGGGTGCTGAGCAGGCGGATGGGGTATGCACTGGCCCCGCGACACAGCTGCGGTCACCCCACGAAGATGATTCTGGAGCAGGATGGCAAACACACCCCCAGAGCAATCAGTAAGAACAAATGGAAGGACCGAACTTATCGGGAAGAAATGGCCTCCAGGCTGACCGAAATTGCAGAGGAAAGCACCAGGTCCTAGGGTGACGGCTTGGAGGAACAGCATGAGGGAAGCCTCACGCCCTAGCAGGAGAGGGAAGAAGTACACTCTGGAAAGCTAACTCAGGACTGCAGACACACTCATCCGGGAGCCAAAGAGCTATGAGCTGCTTTCAAAGAGTCAGGGGTTTGGAAGAGGTGGCAGGTCTTGGGGTCTGGGGATTGATGGGCAAGGGCTCAGCAAGGAGAGGCAGGGAAGCAACAAGAGGTTGGGAGTAACTTCACCTCCCGTGCCTCAGTTTCCCTGTCAGCGACCACAGAGCTCTTGGGTTATACCTGTTGAGGCAAGCCCAGTGTGGGGATCCCAGTGCGCACGCTCTGTGCTGGTGTTTGTTTGTGTTTTTGTTCTTTCATGGTAAGAATTTAACAGAAGATCTGCCCTCTTCACGGACTGGTAAGTGTCCGATCCAGTGCTGTTACTGTGGGCACAGCGGTACAGCCCAGAACTTCAGAATGCACTCATCTGGCAGACTGGCATCCTAGGGGCTGGGTGATTGCCAATTGCAGAGCTGTTGTTGGTCAGTGCGCTGCTTCTAGCTCTTTCCTGCACCACAGCTGTGGTTCTCAGTATACCTGTTTTCCTGGAAAGGGTGGGAAGGAGGCAGGTGAGGCAAGAAGACCCATTAGGGAACAGGAAGAGCCCAGGTAGGGGGTCTGACCATGCTTATTCGGGGGAGCTGTAGCCTCTGGTGATCACAACTCAAGGTCAAGTTGCAGAATGGTCCTAAAGGTGGTCTAAAATCCCCTAGAGAGTCCCCGTGAGATCAGAAGAGCCTTACCAGATCATTTGCAGCTCGCCTAGAGATATTCTGGAATGTGTGGTTTTCTACAGAAAGTCAGAGACCCAGGCTGGGTGCCACTCTGAGCACATTTTCTCACTTGCAAGGTGAGGATGACAGTCACCTTCCTCAAAAGGGCAGGAGTGAGGATACACTCACTATCTGGGACAGACATAGTAAGTGCTCCGAAAGTATTAACTATCTAATTATTCCTAAGAACACGTGATTGTCTTTTTAAGTCATTTGATTTCAAAATGCGTTTCTGTTGCTTTATTTCTTTTCAGCATAACAGAATTCAAAGTTTTACACCACACCCAGTGCTCCATGCAATGCGCGCCCTCCATAACATTTAACAGTGGAACTTTTTTACCCCCAAAAGAACACCTTATAGGGTAAAAAAGGGCAGGCCTGGTTGGTTTGGGGCTTCAAGGCTCAAGGTCTCCTCCCTCCCTGCAGGGCACCTGCCATTAATTCTGCAACTTGAGTTCAGCCACAGGCAGCTTGAAAAGAACAGTTCTTAAAATCTCATTCCAGGGACATGGATGGCTGGGTGGCTGAGTCGGTTAAGCCTCTGCCTTCAGCTCTGGGTCATGATCTCAGGGTACTGGGATTGAGCCCTGCATCGGGCTCTCTGCTCAGCGGGGAGCCTGTTTCTCCCTCTCGCACTCCCCCTGCTTGTGCTCACTCTCTTGCTCTCTCTCAAATAAAATCTTAAGAAAAAAAATCTTGTTTTGGAGGCAAAATGAAAGCCAATCCCCTAAAACTTCACTGAAATCTTCTAAACATTTTTTAAAATCATCCAACAGCTTAAAATAATTACATTGAGTAAATTCTTTGAAATTGTCATTTGACAAGTTGACTATATTGTGAATTAGACCAATTGTCCGTTGGCAGATTGGTTTTTCTGAAACCTGGAACTGAAAACTGAAACCCAGGCCCCAGATTTCTGGTCCAATCTACTTCCTTCTACATAAATTTTCTCAGTACTGGGTGATAAACATACTCAGTATGTCCTTATTAGTATGGTTAACTTCTGATTCTTTTCTCTATTTTTGGCAACTTTGTTTTTGCAAAATGCCTTCTCTCAATTTTTCCCCCACTTGCTTTCTTTAAAAAAAAAAAAGCCGTGTATTTAAGATGTTAATGGACTCATTTTAATTTACACATATTCTTGTTAATAATGAAATCTACTTAATGTGAGTTAAAACTAAAAGCCTGTCAGGGTAATTCACAAATACTGAGAAACTCTGTAGCAATTCTAGGAGGATTCCCTGTTAATATTCTTAAGGACTTCCAGTGGGTATACTATGTAGGGCTTGGTATTAGCAGAAATAGCAAACAAATTAAAATTGGACTCTCAGTAACAATTGGGAAAAATGAATATGCAGACCCTTCCGTGTGCGACAGAATCTGGCTGCTCGGGCGCCTCCTACACATTTCAGAAGAACATCTTTACTGAATAACCATCGTGCTAAGTATTGCTTAAGTCTGGCAGGGAGTCACCTGACTTCACTGTATTTCTTTTAGGAATGCACAAGAGAATGGCATCAATCAAATTTAAAATAATGCAATCCTCACGTGGCATCGGGGTTAGCAACAATCTCTATTTGTAGCATCTAGCAAATTTTCACGTGAGCAGTGTAATTTACAAGGAATGCACATTTTATTAAAATTCCAGCCTTGGAGACATCTTCAAACCCATCCTCTGGCCTTGGAGACGATCCTGATGATCCATGAGAAATGTCAAAATGATCCCCGATTTCCACCGTGGATTACAACTTCAAGAACAGTGCCTATCACCGCAAGGATAAATCTCTCTTCAGGCCTAATCTCTTCACGAAATCCATTTATATTAGAAGAAAAACACTTTGCTATGTATTCGTACATTAAAAAAACAAGGATTTCAAGTGGAGCTTCCATACATTATCCCGTTTAATCTTCACAACAATCTTCGGCATTCGGTATTATAATCCTCACTCAGAAGAAGAGCTGCCTGAAGTTCAGAGAGGCTAAATGACATTCCCAACCTCGCACGGCTCATGAGAAGTAGCTAGACATTAAATTTAAGTCTCTGGGCTCTGAGTCAATCAATAATCAATAAGAAAGCAACAACCATGCATCACCAGTTATATACAGAGGCCCTTCTCTCTTTTCTTTTTTTTCTCCAGCTCTACTTAGATGTAATTGACAGGTAACATTGTGTAGGTTTAGGCAATACAACATAGTGCCTTTATATATGTGTGTATTGCAAAATGATTACCATAAGCTTAATGAATATATCTATCACCTCAATGTTTTTATTTTTTATTTTTTATTTATTTATTTATTTATTTATTTATTTTTAAGGTTTTATTTATGTATTTGACAGAGAGAGAGAAAGATCACAAGTAGGCAGAGAAAGAGGGGGAAGCAGGCTGCCCGCTGAGCAGAGAGCCCGATGCGGGGCTCGATCCCAGGACCCTGAGACCATGACCTGAGCCAAAGGCAAAGGCTTAACCCACTGAGCCACCCAGGCGCCCCTATTTATTTAGTTATTTATGGTAGAGAGAGCAACAAAGAGAAAGAGAGAGATCAGGAGCAGGGGTCAGAGGGAGAGGGAGAAGCAGACTCCCCACTGAGCAGGGAGCCCGATGCAGGGCTCCATCCCAGGACCCTGAGATCATGACCTGAGCGGAAGGCAGACCTTCATGGGCTGAGCCTCCCAGGCCCTTCTCTCCGAAGTTTTAGTTAACAATTGTTCTGTGTGTGCAGCGAGAACTCTTAAAACTTACTCTCTCAGCAACTTGCAATGACCCACTGTATCATTAACAGTAACCACTGAGCTCCCAGTTGCCTCCCCAGAACTAACTCATCTGTAACTGGAATCTTGGACCCTTGGACCACAATCATCCATTTCCCCTCACCCTGGGCAACCAACAATCTGTTCTCTGTTTCTATGCGTTTGGCTTTTTTGTATTTCAGAGGTACGTGAGATCATACGGTATTTGTCCTTCTTTGATTTATTTCTTTCAGCCTCATGCCCTCAAGCTTCATCCACATTGACACAAGTAGCAGGAATTCTTTCTTGTGGCTTTCACAGCCTGTTATGCACATATGCCACCCTTTCTTCATCCACTTGTCCATGGACACTTAGTTTCTGTATCTGGGTTGCTGTGAACAGGCTATCGTGAACACTGGATGCTGATATCTCCTGAAGATGGTGACTCCATTTCCTTCAGATGTATACCCAGCACTAGAATGGCTCGATCATACCGTAGGTCTATTTGTAATTTCTGAGGAACCTAACATTGTTCTCCACAGTGGTTGCACCAATTACACTCCTACCAACGGTGCACAAGGGTTCCCTTTCTCCACATCCTCACAACACTCTTATCCCTCGTTTTGTTTTTGTTTCTTGATAGGAGCCATCCCAGCAGGCGCGAGGTGATATCTCATTGTGGCTTTGATTTGCATTTCCCTGATGACTAGGGAGGTTGAATAGCTTTTCATGTACCCGATGGCTATTTGAATACCTTCTCTGGGAAAAAAAAAATCTGTTCCGTTACATGGACCCTTCTTGCCTGGCATTTCTGTGGGGAAGTGGCCACCGTGCGGATGGCCATGAACTCTGACCCATCATCTCTCACCTGGATGGTTTTAGTAACTTCCTCGTGTATCTCCCCAAACCGCAATCCTCCATTCACCCCAGGGTGCTGTATCATGTAATCCATGAAATGCCTCATTTCATGCCACACCCTTAAACAGCTCCCAGTCACCCATAATAGAGTTCAGTCTTCTCAGCGAGTCTCATAGAAATTTCACCATCTGTCTCCAGCCTCTCACACCTCTCAGTCCTAACCTTCCCTCCCCCTGCTGAGTTCCTCCAACTGAGATGGTCTTCCTCTTCTGGGCCTAGTAAAATGGTCCCAGGCCGACTCAAAGTTCTCTTTATGAAGCCTTCCCAGATGTCCCACCCATGACTTCAGGCAGAATTTGTCCTGCCCTTCCATCTGTTATCAACTATCCCACTGTTTCGTGACTAGGTCTGCTGTCCATCCCTCCAACACCCTGAGCTCTCAAATAAATCGATAATCCACTCTCCGCGTGTGTGTGTGATCTCTCGCTACCAAGCCATACCCCACTGCTTGCTTGCTTACTGTGCTACAGCAGGGTGAACAAGCTACCGCCCACACCAACTCCAACGCCTATTTTTAGAGCATTTTGCTGGAACTCAGGGGTGTTTAACCATGTACCTACGTACATGTTGTCTGTGGCTGCTTTGCACTATAACGACAGAGACTGCCAAGCCCGTAAAACTGAAAAGTCTTTATTATTTAACCCTACACAGCAAAGTTTCACTGATCCCTGTGCTGGAAATTAGGTCAAAATTTAAAGTCAACCTGTACAGCCCAACTGAGTAGGGACACAAACTCAGTGGGATGTCGGGGACTGGAGCCCCAGCCCAAGTTCTGGGATGGGCTTGCTCTTGTATATGGGACAAATCTGTTCCCCTATATGGGCCTCAGTTTCCCTAACTGTAAGATAACAAAGCTAGATTAGATCAATGATTTTTAAATGAGAAGTGTTCTCCTAGAAGTTGTCTACAGTAAGCCCTGTGTGTGAAGCTGATAAAGACAGTTATTCAGATAAGCCAGAGTCCTAACCCAGCCTCCTCTTGCCACACCGGGACTCCTGAAGGGGTCTCATAGTCCCCCTACACCCCCAAGTATAAAGGCCACTCTCTGAGTCCCTTCTACCGTTGCCGTCCATGAGTCTGAGTCTAAGGCACCACGAACGTCTCCAAGATTCAAAATCCTACAAAAGCAAACTCCACCTTTCAGAACTTTCTCCCTCACCAAACCGTGGCTGAGGTAGATTGGAAAGGAAATAAATAAATGAACAAGCAAACATCATCAGACATTTCCTCCCACGTAGCCACAGGACAGCCTAAAGGTACTCTCCTGCCTTCTGAAATGCGCTGGCACTTTCTGTGATCTGTCTCGGGCATCTGAAAACACAAAAGCAGAGTGTCAGCTTTGGGGAGATGTACAACATGAGGGACTGTCACTCTGGTGACGGAGCACTCTTGGGAACGGTGCTGCTTCAAAAGGCATCTGGCGGGGAATGACATGGTGAGTTATCTGTTGCCTGAGCAGGGATGACTTTGAGTGGCTGTCAAGTGCATTGGAACTACATCCAAGGGTATTTTGGTCCCTAGGTAGGGAGCTTCCAAGAAAGAGAGCTGGTCAAAGGTCCTTACGGCCCAGAGCTCTGGAGCTGGTCAGGATATCTGCACGGTCTTCCCTCAGACACCCCGTGTACCCGAGACAAGTTCTCTGGGGCTTGGGCTCCCTTCTCTGTGAAATGAGGAGGTTGCACCAGACAATAATAGTGTGTCAGGCTTTGCATACAATAGCTCAATTAATGCTCACAGACCCTCTCTCTCTGTAAGATAATCCATTTTATGGAAAATGTAGGGAACCAAGTCTTAGAGAAGTTGAGTGCCACCCAAAATCACACAGCTGGCCAGCAGGACCCCTGGACTGCAGACTCACTGTGAGAAATATTTCATCAAGACGGTCAAGGTATGGTTCTGCAGTCAGCTTCTGTGTGGATCCTGGCTTTGCCCCTGATGGGCTATGACTCTAGTTCATTGAAATACTTTCATTTCGATTTCTTCATCAATAAAGTGACTCTGACAGCCCTGTCAGCCTCACAGAGTTGTTTAGAGGATGAGATGAGGTAATTTTCATAAAACCCCTGGGACATACCAAGTCATAATGGATGGTAGCTATTACTGTCTTCTGGCTAATTCCAAAAGTCTGTATTATTAAGCAATCTGTATGAACTGAGCTTGTCTCCCTACCTCAGAGCAATGATAGGATCCTTCGCAATGTCACCAATGACCTACGTCAGGCCAAAGCCCAAGGGAATGGTCAGTTCTCTGTCCTCATCCCATCCCTCAGCTCTCAGTAGCATCTGATGGTGCTGAACACCCCTCCCTGTTATATTTTCCTCTCTAGGCTTTGGGATGCCACCTTCTCCTGGTTTCCCTACTACCTGAGAGGTCACTCCTTCTTGGCTTCCTTTGCCAGGCCCTCCTCCTTTCTCAGACTCCTACAAGTAGGACATCCCCAAGGACCTATTCTCACACCCTTCTCTTCCTACCAACACCTTTTCCTTAGGGCTTAACGTTTCTTCCTGCAGCTTCAAATGGAAAGACAGACCACATTTCTCTCCCTATCTGGACAGAGCCTCTGAGCTCCAGCTGTCCTCACGCTTCCATGTGATGTCTCAACAGCACCTCGAATGGACACATCCTAAACAGAAATATGTTTCCTGTCTGCTCACGTCCCTGTGCTCCCAACAACCCATGTCACGAAAGGGCACTGCCATGGTGTGTCACCCACAATTGTATGTCAGGCCACAGACCTAGACATCATCTGGATTCCTCTCCTTCTCTTGTACCCTGCATCAACAATGTCTTTCAGCTGTACCTCCAAAATATATATTATCGAACCTGACATTTTTCACCATACTCCACAGCTGTAAGCCTGGTCCAAACCCCTACGCCCTGCCTCCTGGGTGCCCGTTACAGCCTCCTCCTAAACCAAGGCAGCCTTCTTGTTGAGCATTTTAATTTAATTTGCTCCCCCAAAGTGACCAGACTTTAACCTGAAGTTTCTCTAAAGACCGTGCCCTCAAGAGCTCTCAACCCCATAGTTAAGCGGTGCCACTTTATTTTCCTATACTGAGAACAGAACAGGTAGGATTGAAGTCGATTTGGTCATTTTTGCAAACTGGAGGAGAACCTGAGCCCAGCTGTCCTCACTCTGCCTCCACTACGTGATCCTAATCAATGGAATAACATGGTCAGCTCTTCCTGCATTTTCGGGCACCTGTGTGTTCCCACGCGATGCATTCAGAGCAACGGGCTGCGCTGGAAGGTCTGGCCTGGGGAAAAGGAATGAATCAGAATCAGTCAAAGATGATGAAAGGACAGAGAAATGGGCCCCGTGTGTCAAGCCAGGCTAACAACAGAACGTGTCCGGGAGTGTATGGCCAACTCAGTTCTGGAATAGATGAGTAGAAAGACCACGGGGTCCAATTACAAAGCCTGGGAGAAGACAAACTCCTGACTTCTAGAGGGCACTCATCCTGTGCTGACACTTACTCAACACGTATTTTTAGGATTTGCTACAAATCCTTTCAAATCTCAGTGTCAGACAATGGTTTGGGTATCTCGTCTAGCCAAAAGAACCCTAAGCTTCACACCCCATCAAGGATTACTGTTACCTCATTTTGAGACCTCTAGATGGTTGGTGAAGGTAGACTATGAATGACTTATTTTATTTTATTTTTTAAATTATCATCATCATCATCATTATTGTTATTTCGGTAGGTGCCACACCCAGTGTAGGGCCCAACACAGGGCTTGATCTCATGAACCCTGAGATCAATACCTGAGTTGAGATTAAGAGCTGAATGCTTAACCAACTGAGCCACCCAAGTGCCCCTGAATGATTTTTTTTTTAAAAGATTTTATTTATTTGAGAGAAAGAGAGGACAGGAGTGAAAGGAGGGACAGAGGGAGAGGGAGAGAGAAAACCTCAGCAGACTCCTCGCTGAGAAGGGAAGCCAACGCAGGACTCGATCCCAGGACGCTGAGATCATGACCCGACCCAAAGTCAGACACTTAACCGACCAAGCCACCAAGACACCCCTGAATGATTTTTTTAAATACTTATTACCAAAAAGCTTAGCCTAACCCATACAATGACTGTGGCAAAATCTACTGGCTTTAAATTTCTGTGCTTTTGCCTGAAATTATGTCAATTACACTCACAATGGGATCCGTTCCCCTGTTTCTGAGATCACAACGAAGGAAAAGATGGATCTTTATTTATGTTAAAGCATAATTTTCAGAATTTTAAAATCATAACTCATGCAAATATAAAATGAACACTTGTCAAAGATTTTATTCTACTCATTAATTACTGAGGGAACAAGTGAGATGTTGAGACTGGTTCAAATAGCATCGAAGGCACCAAGTCTTTATGGGCAATTAATTAAATGGTTATTAGGATAAAATTTCTGGACTAGACACAAACCCTTTAACATCCATCCATGAGGGCAACAAGCTATAAACTTTGGAGTTATCTGTTCCATTGGACAGGAATCATTTGTATCTCTACTGGACAAAAATCTATAAAAGTTAACATGTAACTTCAGTAAATCTAAACTTTAATCAATATTAAGCAATAGATCGAACAAGATAAACCCCTCTAAATGTGTGTGGGTCTGTGCTCCTACAGGACACACCTTGAAAGGATACACCACCCTCCTGATGATGTTATTTCCAAGTTTTGGATAACTCAGCAGTCTCTCTACCATCGACCCAGTATCAAAAATACTTCCCCAAAAGGCTGCTGTCGGTATGTTTGGCCCGACTGCTCACAGATGTGCAGAAAAGGCGTTTATTACTGATGCCTGACTCCTTAAATTCGCTTGGCAAATCTAGAGTCCTTCAGTAGGGAGCAACTTCTGTGTAGAGATTTCCAATGAAAAAAACCCTGATTGAGTTTTTGAAAACCTCTGTTAATTTGCTCTTTTATCCTAAGCCTAAGGAAAGAAAGTACAGTAAAGCACTGTCTCAACCAGACTTTACCCGGTGGGGTATGCACCTGTATTTTGGGGTGAAGTGCTCTCTTCTTGAGGACTCCAGAATCTGTGACGATCCCCTGCCCCCAGGAGGTGGTCTTCCTTCCCAACTGTGACATGGAGACTCTAAGCCCGATATCCCACTGGTTTCCTTGGGAGGGATTTGTACGCATTGACTTCACTTAGCAGGTCAGTAATTTATTAGCAGGGTTCTCTAGATATAGAACCAATAGATTAGATAGATAGATAGATAGATAGATGGTAGATAGATTGACTGACTGATTCTAGGCATTGGTTCACATAATCATGGAGATAAGGAAGTTCCATGATCACCCAGTCTGCAACCCAGAAGTTCAAAAAAAGCTGGTGGCGTCATTTGAGTCTGAATGTGAGGGCGGGGGGGTCTATGGTTAAATCCCAGAGCCGGGCTAAAAGCGGATGTCCCAGCTCCCGTAGGCAGACTGGGAGCAAAAGGAGGATGAATTCTTCCTTCCTCTGCCTTTTTCTTTTATTCTCTCAGCAGAATGGGGGATACCTGCTCACACTAGGGAAGGAAATCTAGTTGACTGAATCCACTGCTTCAAATGCTAATCTCACCCAGAAATAATGCTTAACCTAAGTACCCCATGGGACAACCCTAAAATAACCATGGCAGTAATCTTCCTTAATTGTGAGTTTGTCACACGTAATTAAAGAGAATCCTTCTCAGGGCATCTGGGTGGCTCAGAAGGTTAAGCTTCTGCCTTCGGCTCGGGTCGTGGTCCCAGGGTCCTGGAATCAAGCCCCGAATCAGGCTCTCTGCTCGGCAGGGAGCCTGCTTCCCCCCTCTCTCTCTCTGCCTGCTTCTCTGCCTACTTGTGATCTCTGTCAAATAAATAAATAAAGTCTTTTAAAAAATTAAAAAATGGAAGAGAATCCTCCTCAAATCTCACATCTAGTTATGGCCTCGGTTGTACACTTGATCTGTCCAATTATGGTCTGGTAAACAAGAGAACAGACTCTTATGAATTCTTGCAAAAACTACATGGTCACAAAAAAGTAAGGAGACTCAGTGAAAGTATTTATTTCTGAATTCTGAGGAATCAGGCAAGAATAAGAGACCATTAAAAATTTCCCTTTGGTTTAAAAATAGTCTACCAAATCGAGGGTTAGTGAAGAAAAAAGGAGAAAAGGCTTTCTCATGTTTTCATCTATGCACACAAAATATGCAAAATATAGAACATTAAAACAACATCAACAGTATTACAAATGAACTACCCCAATTAAATTTCCCTCATCAGTTTGTTTGGCCCCATATGATTCATTCTCATTCTACTGGGTGTGGGTAAGCAACCTGGTTTCACACAGTAGACTTCTTTAAAGAGTCCTTGAAATTCCGACTTGCTCTACTGATACAATCTGAAAGCTGTTTCAGTGACATCCACTCAGAGACCGGTACCCAAGATCTATTCTTAGACCTATCGATAATGGTGCATTTGGTACAATCTCTTTCCTGGAGGCTCTGTGGCTGACCTTTGTTGTTGAAGACACAAAAGCTAGGCTGTACGACCTTTGGGCAAGCATTAGAAGAAGGCAGAAAGTTCTTTGATTATGAAACTGAATGACCATGGTTAATTCATTACAGTAATCAATAATATCAGAATGGAGAAGAAAATTCTCTGCTAGGGTAGAGTGCATAACTATCTCATCAGACTGCTGTTTCCCCGGAGGGTAAGAAGATGGTATGGTAGCAAGAGTATCGACCAGTCTCCAGGGTATTCCTGTAAAGTGTACAGCCTCTGAAATACTCGAATTGATAACACTTTCAGCTATGGAAACTTAACCTAGGGAAGGCTGGACATCTTTTGATCTGACAGTTTTTGCCATGCAGCTCTTATGATCACCTCCAACTGATGGAAAGCTAAAGAGTAAAGCAAAAACAAAAAACACCCTAATTATTTCTAGCATCTGTTTTTAGAAGGTGAAATCACACAACTTTATGATTTCCAGGGGGCCTCTTGAAAAATCTAAAATATTATTTCTGATGTAAAAAAAAAAATCCTGGGAATGTCATTTTATTTTTCTCAATTAAAGGTTCAAACGTGGGCCAGACTCAGGCCAAATCAAAGAGTCAGCGACTTAAGGTAGGTTCATGGGTGCCAGAAGGAAACAATTTGGCTACCTATTTAATCAAGGTGACAATAAAATATTTGTATATATTTTAAAGGCGCAGTGATTGTAAGCAACCCAAGCTTATTTGTGGTGAAGACATTCTGTTCTTTTTTGTTATTAGTTTTTATAAATAATCAAAGATAAGGTAAAGTCAACACAAAGGCCAGCAAATTATTCCAGGGGAACCCAGCATCTTGACTATCTACACGGATAAGGGCTGTAAAACCAATTTATTATTTTCACAGAGAAAATGCCAAATAGAAGTCTGAGTTAGTACAGCAGTGGCAGAAGAGCCTTTGTGAGTTTTTTTTCTTTTACATAATCTTGTGAATAAGCCCATCAACATTGAGCATACTTTGCCAAAATTTCAACACATTCTGTATCCTCTTTTCAGACTCCGGTGTGATAAAACCCAGACAAATAAAATCCATTGCTTTCCTATCCTCTACATCTTGCTGCACATACCCACTAAGCTCTTGTATTCTGGAACAAACTGACATTTTAGGACAAATCAACCAACGGTCTGTTTTTCTGGAGAAAACAAAGCCTAATCCCATCACGTCGCATACAGAGTTCAACTTCTCCATCACTAATGCTCCCTGCACAGTTTCGAGCACCAGTACTGTTTTCCGAGGTGTAACTTGCATAGTCAGAGTCACCGTTTCTTCGTGGACAGCCCTGCCGTTCCAACACAGGATATGCACTTGGTGGTATAACCCCACCAGGACCAAGACATACAACAGTTCTTTACACAGACCCCCAAGTCCCCTCACACCCTGTTGCAATTAACCCTTCATCATCGCACTCCCAGCCCCTGGCAGCCACTGATATGTTTTCTGCCCCTACAGTTTTGCTTATTCTAGAATGTTCTATAAATGGAATCTTACAAGCGGGCCTACAGCCTTCTGAGTTTTACCTCCTTATTCAATGCAATGCACTTGCCCTACGTGCATGGGGTTGGGTGTCTCCATAGTTCGGTCCTCTCCACTGCCAAGCTGTATTCTACTGTAGAGATGTGCAACAGTATATCCCTTCGTGGGCTGAAGGATGCTTGGATTTTTCCCGTTTTGAGCAATTATGAGTAAAGGCTCGATAAACATTCACGTACAAGTGTTTGTGTAAAGCTAAATTTTGCAGTTACACGGGTATATCTAGGAGTGAGACTGCTGGTCTTACAGTCAGCAATGTTTAATTGCCAAAATACTTCTGGTGTGACTGTACTATTTTGTGTTCTTATCGCAACACAGAAGGGTTCCAGTTGCTTCACACCTGCACCAGCATGTGATATTATCAGGTTTTCGTTGTTTTTCCTCAGTTGGTTCCCATTGTGGTTGGTGGTGGTGTTTCAGCTGTGCTAATAATTACACGGTGGTATCTTGGAAGGATTCAATTTGCATATCCCTAGAGACTAATGATGATGAGCGTCTTTTCATATGCATATTTGCTTTCCATATATCTTCATTAGTAAAATGTCCATTCGATGCTTTTGATCATTTTCTATTTGGGCTGTTTCTTTCCCATTTTGTTGAGTTTAGAGACTTCTTATATATTCTAGATGCAAGTCTTTTATCAGATATGTGTTTGGCAGACGTTTTCTGCTAATACGTGCCTGGCATTTTCGTTCTTTTTATAGTGCCTTCCGAAAGCAAACATGTTTACTTCCGACCAAGTATGCCTTACCCTTTTTGTTCTTGTGGGATTCAGAGTTGATAGGCGTCACATCTAAGAATTATTGCCTTGTCCAAGATCACAAAGATTTGCTCCTATGTTTTCTTCTAGAAGTTTTATAGTTTGCGCTTCCGACAAGGTATAGACTGGGAGTCATTCTTCCACTTGCGGGTGTCCAGTTATTATAACTTTTGTTGAAAAGATGATAATTTCTTTAGTATTGCCTTTGCACTTTCATCAGCCTCCATTAACCATAAAAGTAAAAGTCTGCAAATGAACTCTCTATTCTGTTCCATTGATCTATATGTCTATACTTTTGCCAAACCACCCTGTTTTGATTAACATAGATTTTTTAAACTTTTTAACAGATTTTATTATTTATTTGAGAGAAAGAGAGACTAAGCACTGAGGGAGAAGCAGACTCCCCGCTGAGCAGGGAGCCCAATGCTCAACTCGATCCCAGGACCCTGGGATTATGACCTGAGCCGAAAGGCAGAAGCTTCACTGACTGAGCCACCCAGGTGCCCCTGATTAGTGCAGCCTTAAAATAAATGTTGAAATCAGGTACTGTGAGTCCTCCAACTTTGTTATTTTTAAAATTTACTTTGGCTTTTCTATATTCTTTGCCTTTCTCTGTTAATTTTAGAATAGGCTTGACAACTTCTACAATAATCCTTCTGGGTTTGATTCAGTTTGGGAAGAAGTGACATACTGACAATATTGAGTCTTCCCATCCATTAGCATCTATTTATTTCTTCTTCTATTCTATTCAATCATTATACTACAATTCCAGCAAATAGATGTTTAACTTCACTTGTTGGATTTATACCTATGAATTTCTTAGTTTTGGGAGCCAATGTAAATGGTAGTGCTTTTTCAATTTAATTTCAAATGTTCATTGCTAATACCTATGAAAGTGCAACAGATTGTTACATATTGACCTTGCGACCTCCATCCTTGCTAAACTCATTTATTAGTCTTAGGAGTGTCTTTGGATCCTCTGTGTAGGCGACCTTGCCATTTGAGAGCGAAGACATTTATTTCTAATCGATATGCCTTTTATTTCTTCTTGTTGCCTTTTTCTTGCACTAACACTTCCAGGAAGATGTTGAAGAGGAAGGGTTAGAACCGCCACCGTCAATATGAATCATAACTCTTAATCAAAATACCTCACTTTCGCCAAAATAATTTCACAGATAAAACTGGAAGGAAGGTCATCAAAAAGTCACTGTTTAGTCAAATTACCTCATTTTCACCAAAATAATTTCATAGACAAAACTGGGAGGAAGGTAATCAAAAAGTCACTGTTGTACATAAACATTATGGTAAACTATCAAAGTTCACAAAAAGATATAACAGAACTATCTATACCTACAGGCGTCTTTGCTCCTTCTTCAGGTGATAAAAAAGAGCAAGTTTCCCGTGCCATTCTTTAGCATGTAAAAATAATAAGCCAAGTATACAAATTTAAAATTATGATTTTCTTAGCATAATTAATGTTTCAATTATTCATTCTTCCTTACAAATTATGTAGGTAAACGACAATTATCAATGAACTCAGTGTAATATAATTCAGGGTTTTCAGTTATCCGATGACGTTATAAAGTTATGTCCAAGCTGACATACTACAGAGTGGAAATACTGTGATGGAAACATTTGTGAGAATTATCATTTCGAGTTCACAAAACAAAATTTACATTTTTCAGAATCTTAAATTTCATGTAGGAGTAGGGTTAGATTATTTGATCAGTAAACCAATATTAAAGGGCTAGGAAGTTCATGAGAATGTTTAGCAAAATTTCCATACTAACAAAATCGAGGAAAGGGCATTTACTTATTATTTCTTATTTTTAAACCAAAATTACTAAGCCAGACTAATTTTTCTGAATATTTATCTTAACTACGTAATGTTAGATTCTTATATTAAAGCATTTATGAGGGGTGCCTGGGTGGCTCAGTGGGTTGAGCCTCTGCCTTCGGCTCAGGTCATGATCTCAGGGTCCTGGGATCGAGTCCCGCATCGGGCTCTCTGCTCAGCAGGGAGCCTGCTTCTCCCTCTCTCTCTGCCTGCCTCTCTGCTTACTTGTGATCTCTCTCTGTCAAATAAATAAATGAAATCTTTAAGAAAAATAAGATAAAGCATTTATGAGCTAACATTGCCATTTATTTATATATTTGAGAGAGAGGGGAAGCGAGCACAGAGGGAGAGTGACAGGGAGAAGCCCTCTCCATTTGGAGCATTTTTTAAAATCTAGTACTTGAAAGTGAGGTTTATTTATTTTCTGTAAATTTGGAAAATATGAAATTTACATATAAGATTTATCAATTTCTGAAAGCGAGTTGGATCACAACTCCTTGATTTTAAGACGTAACAATCTAGAAGTAAGAAAACCTTTCATACTTGAACAATGAGATACTGAAGCCTTTTCTGAACCACAGACACGTAGACCTCCATACGCAGAGAGAGCACGTGGCTTCAAGTCTACTGCTTCATCCAGCCTCCAGCGAAAAATAATCCCAGAAATACAAAAGTCAACGAGTTCGGAGGTGCCTGGTTCTCTCGGTCAGTTAAGCGACAAACCCTTAATCTCAGCTCAGGTCACAATCTCAGGCTGGTGAGATCCAACCCCACATCAGGCTTCACACTCAGCAGGGAGTCTGCTTGAGTTTTTCTCCCTCTCTCGCTCCCTTTCCCTCTGCCCACCCTCACTCAAGCTCTCTCTCTCAAATAAATAAATTAGTATTTTAAAATGCACTGGCTCAGATCTCAACTCTTCTTTCTAACAAGCTTGGAATTCTTAATTTACTTGTGCTCACAAATGACTATAATGTTGTTGTTGTTGTTTTTTAAAGGCCATCAGATGAGAATGTCTGTCTCACTCCAGAGACTAGATACCCATCGTCTCCTTGCAAGAGATCGCCGAATGGACCACGCAACCAAATTCCCAGTCACAGTGCCCACCCACGGATTAACAAATGAGAATGTAAACAGACAGCACCTGTAGGTAGGAAAAAAAGAAGAAATCTAGAGAAACCGAAAGCGAGCCAAGTTAGAGTTCTCTTGTCAGTTGGGATTCATTCTGGAAGTGAGACTAGACGAGCCTGGGCTCATACGGCCCTCATTGAGATGCACATCTCAGGCAACCCAACGTAATCGACTCTGTCAGGTCAGTCCTCTCAGGCATCTCTATACGGCAACATACAAAAAGCATAATTTTCAAGAAGAGAAAACTTTGACTCTTGTGTAAATATAAAATGAACATATGTCAAAGGTTTGACTCAATTCATTAATTAATGAAGAAACCAGTAATACATGAAGACTCGCTCAGAGAACACTGCGAGGGCTGGATATTTAACCAAAGAAATGTTAGGGTATGATTTCTGGGTTAGACACAAAACCATTTAAAGTTCAACAAGGTAATAAACTGTTAACATTTGGAGTCATCGGTTCAATCAGATAGAAATTATTTGTATCTCTGCGGGACAAAAGGCTCCATGTTAACGTGTCTGGACCTTTAACCAGTTGTAAGCCGAGTGCTGAACAAAATACCTTGCCCATCTTTGGGCAAGGTCTGGAGCCATGCACGACATTTGAAGGACATGTCACTCGCCTATTGGCCTTGTTTCCAGGTTCTGAATAATTTTTCTCAATACTAAATAAAAACTGTGCTACTTGGGAGATAAAAGCCCATGCCATTGTGTCCTTGGAGAACAAAAATAAGAAAACTGATTGCTTCTGACTGATGAAGAAGCATCCACTTCCCTTTACTCAAGACCACAAAGCTACTGCAGGTCAAGACCCAGGCTAGAACCAAGACTTCAGCTCCCATCATGCTACAGACACCGTAATCTAAGGTCGACTGGTTCTTTAAGACCATTTCAAAACAGATCAATAAAATGAGGGAAATAAATACACAGTGCTACCTCACAGGCACCCAGTAGAGGAAATGGATTGGTACAGAAACATTAAAGAGAGTGTATTTCTTTCTGAACAGGAGAAAAGACAAAGTTTGAAGTCTATAGCAACAAAATGCCCTCTCTTTGTCTCTCAGTCTCTCTCTCTCTCTTTCTCTGTGTATGAATGCCTCCTTCCAAAGAAACCATAGGCCCCAACCTAAGTGCCTGACCTGACCAATGATTCAGGAAAGCCACTAGTTGGGGACACACTTGGGTGAGAAAGTGAGACTCATGGGGGTGCCTGGGTGCCTCAGTGGGTTGAGCCTCTGCCTTCCGCTCAGGTCACGATCTCAGAGTCCTGGGATCGAGCCTCGAATCGGGCTCTCTGCTCAGCGGGGAGCCTGCTTCTCTCTCTCCCTCTGTGATCTCTCTCACTTTCACTCTCTCAAATCAATAAATCTTAAAAAAAAGAAAGAAAGAAAAAAGAACAAAACACCGATTGGCAGGGAGCCGTGATACTATTCATTCAGGTTTCCGCACTCCTAGTACAGTGTCTTTCAAACTGCTGGAATATACATTATTAACCTTTACATAGCAAAATCAGACACAAGGACAGGTAACTATATGCAATGACTGTAACCCCTAGTGACTAATTGCAAAGTGAACGTCCCTCTTGACGTCCCTTCTTGACATCCAGGTCAAGAAATAGAACTTAGCCAGTCACGCCAGCCCAGGGACCTCCCTCCTTCCTCCAGAAGTGACCATGCTGGACCTCATTTTAAGTAGCGTAGAGTGGAAAGCATTAGTGGACATGCAAAGCAGTTTAAGTACGGTAATCAAGGACTTCTGTTCTAGGGGCACCTGGGTGGCTCAGTTGGTTAAGTAACTGCCTTTGGTTCAGGTCATGATCCTGGGATCGAGTCCCGCATCAGGTTCCCAGATCCATGGGGAGTCTGCTTCTCCCTCTGACCTCCTCCCCTCTCACGCTCTCTCTCACTCTCTCTCTAATAAATAAATCAAATCTTTAAAAATATATATATTTCAAAAGAAAGAACTTCTGTTCTCTATAACTTTTGTGTGAATGTGTCTGTGTAGGTATTTGTACTGGGCCACAATTTCTCACTGAGGGTCACACTCCCAGAAGGCTGATAGCCATTGTCATCGGTAATGCCTACTGGGTTACTGGAGGGGAAGAGAAAACTCCAGGATTTTGTTAGTGTGCCCCAAGCAGGGACGGGCACAGACTCAAAATCATGCGCTTCACATTTTATAAAAGCTACAGAAAATTTACTTTTTCACCTATCAGAGTATTTTAGAAAACACCAAATAATTTTTAAAGAAGATAAAATATCTGTCCATATTAAGCAAAAAAAAAAAAAAAAGGAATATGGAAGATGATAAAGAAAGCAATTAATCCACACTTAAAACTAATTGCCTCACCCAATGGGTCTTTAAATTATTCATCAACGCTATTTAAAAATAATTGCAGTTTATGAAGAAAAGCCTTTATGGATTTCGTTTTAAAACTAAAAAGAAAGGGTTTCCCACCCCACCCCCTTATTTTTTATTTACCAACTCCTTGCAGCTCTTGAAACCAACCCGTTTTTAAACTGGTTTAATCTCCTCATTATCCCCTCCCCAGTCAAAGCAACTTTAACATTTATCAGGCCATCCCTTCCTGAGGTTCCCTGAAATAGATTCCGAACCCAGCAGACAGGACAGCGGCAGTGTTCTAGAACATGAAAGCTGTACGCAAAAAAGAAAAAAACGGGGCTACCTGGATGATTCAGTGGGTTAAGCAACTGACTCTTGATTTCAGCTCAAGTCATGATCTCAGGGTCGTGAGATCGAGCTCTGCCTTGAGCCCCGAGCTGAGCCTGCTGCCTGCTAGGGGTTCACTCCCTCTCCCTCTGCCCCTCTCCACACTTAAAAAAAAAAAAAGGAAAGGAAAAGGTAAAAAGGTAAAAAGAAAACGGTTTTCAGAGAGCAAAGCAGGAAACTGCCTCCATGATAAGTTTCTGGCCATAAAGTTCATGGTGGGCCCTCCACCTCCTTCCAAACGCCTTGGGTTTCCCATCACGTATGCCCTGCTGGCGGGGACTCCCACATGCTCGCTCTTCTCTCTTCATTTACTTTACGCCTCCTGTTCCTTCATTTCTCTGCTTCTCTGGTTCCTTCCAAGAACACTCAGGACTGTGACCGGGAAATGGCAGAACTGGAAAGGATTTTGTCCAGAGTGGTGGGTTATAAACCATGTCCACTGTCACCCCCAGGAGTCCCTCGGGTGTCCGAGAGCTCCCAGGTGAGAAAGGATTGCTGAGCTGGTAAGGAAAAACAGAACTTGAAAGGGATGCTCATGGTGTACACTGGAACACAAGGCCCGGACAGGGAAAGCCACCTGCCCAAGGATGGCGAGGTGCACATCTGGGAGTAGACCCGGCCTCCTGTCTCTGGGTCTAATATCTGTGGGGCTGGGGACAGCAAAAGGAGCTGAGACTCGGGGCCAGAATGATCTGGATCTGAATCTAATCTCAGCCACTCTCTATTTATTGATCTTTGGTGTCACATCTTCCTGCAACACATCTAAGCCTTTATCTTTTTTTTTTTTATTTTTTGGTTAGGAAGTAAAAACACCAGCCTTGCATAAGGAGCTAAGCTACTGCACCTGAAAACACCTTGTATATATGATCACACACACACACACACACACACACACCCCAAGGGTACACGTGTGAACAGCACCTGTGCCATCAGAGACGCTCAGCGAGGACCCCATTGAGAATGTGCTTGTGACAGTCACTGCTGTGCCCCAGGGCAGAGTTCTCCCTGAGTTAGGCAGTCTGGATTGCTCTGTTGAGGAAAAACTCACTTCCTGCCCATAACACAAGCCTGCCTGTTATGTGAAGACCCGTGTTTGTGTTTGTGCCCAAGGACGCACATACATACACACACACACACACACACACATACACACACACATGCACACCCCTATTTCTATCAGGACGACACATAGACCCAAAAGTGGTGTTGTGGGCTGCCATATCCGTGTTCCCCTACAGACGCTCTACCAGTGTAGAAACATCGAGAGCTCTCCTCCCCACTGGTCACCTCTTCCTTCCTGACCTCGTTAAAACCAAACATACACACTGGGGTACGGAAACAAAATAATCAGAGCATGGGCTTTTCTGACAGTCATGATAAGTATCCACTTATAGTAGTTGAGGTAAATAACACATTATTGGGGAGACCAGAGAAAAGATGGAATCAGTTAATTAAATTAATGACTTGAGCGACACCTGAGACTCATGGTCCCTTCCTAGAGCGACAATACCCTGATTTTCGTGGTCCTTCTTTCTGTGGCCAACTCTCCCACTCATTGCCAACTGGGGACAATGGGACTGACCCTACCCCGAGCTTCACAGCTGGGTTCTCAGTAACTGAAGCCAGTGGGAATATTCCATTCCTCTGGCCACACCACTTGGTTCTCAAATGAAGCAGAACACAGTGAGGGCCCAGAAAAAAAAAGAGCGGTGTTAGCTGGACCTACTGGGAACCCCATGTTGGGGGTAGATCACTTAAAATAAAATAAGCTTAAAAAATCTTTGACATATTGTTCATCATAGATTTTTGCATTAACTGTTACTTGCTTACCTATAGCATGAAAATATTCTGTATCTTGACTACTGAGTGTTTGGATGCCCATTTAAGTCTTGCATCCGAGGGGAGAGCCTCAGTGCCTTTGGCCTAGTCCTGGCCCCGGGGAGATGTGGGGCTCACGGCTGCCACAGTCATTGTATTTTACTTGATAAGAGACTTGTGAGCAGCCAAAGCTGCCCTTCCTGGCTGAGGTCAACTTTCTGAATAGCAGCTTTCATGGTAAAGGAATATTTTAGTGTATAATGTATTAGGTCCCTTTTATATGCCAGGTGCTGTCCTAAGTACCCCATATGGTATTTTTAAAATTCTTGTCTCCCCCTCAAAATGGTGTTGGGTCCTTTGTTATCCATATTTTACAGGAAAGGAAGCCAAACCTGGAAGAGGAAAAGCAGCATGTACAGGGCCACACGACAAATGGCAGAGGACGGGTTCCCGGCCAGATCCATGAGTACCAAAGCCTGGGTTCTTCATGACCACACCAATATAGCCTCAAGATTTTAGCTATAGCTGGAAAGAAACACCCACTTACATAATAGATCCTCGATACTTATTTGAAGAGGAGTGCCTGGGTGGCTCAGTCGGTTAAGCTGCTGCCTTTGGCTCCGGTCATGATCCCAGGGTCCTGGGATCCAGTCCTGCATTGGGCTCCCTGCTCCATGGGGAGTCTGCTTCTCCCTCTGCCTGCCACTCCCTCTGCTTGTGCTCTCTCTCTCTCTCTTTCTGGAAAATAAGTAAAATCTTTAAAAAAAAAATACACACTTGAGGAATGAATGAATCAAGAAGTTGGAAAGTGAAATTCTAGCCATTTTGATATCCACTCATTTAATTTAATTGACCTCCGTCTGTAAATAGAGTGTGAAACATAGCCTCTCCTGGTTCTGTTTGGGTTAATAAAGTCTCTTCTATGAAGGGACACGATTCTCAGGAGTTGCACATCCACAACAAATTTGGATACGAATGGGTGGGAAAGCACACATGGACAGAATCGTGGCTACAGAACCTAAAAAAAATTTCATGGCAAATTTGGTCTCTTACTTCGAGGGTTCGGGAGGGAATCAAACCAGGTCAGGGATTTTTAAACTGTTTTGTAAACTATAAAGCACATAAACAACTGATTATTAATATGATTTCTTGGTGGATTTTCTTCACGGAAGGTCTTACCATTCCCAAAGCTTAAATTGAATGCTAAATTTATCTGACTCTAAGACCGAGAGCAATCACTTGATGAGTATACTTGTGAGACAAAATCAACAGAATCTTAGGAAATACATTTATCTGACAAAGGTGAATATCACCGTAGAGAGTTCCGGGTTTTTAGCATTCTTAACCAAAGCAATACATAAACAAACTCCTCCCAAAGTAAAGATGGAAATATAATTATTCAGTCTGCCCATGTTAGATTTGCCCAGAAATTGAAATATTGTTAGCAAACACGGATTTAAATTTTGTGCTCCAATGAAGTGGGAGATCTCTTAGTTTATTGTTTTCATTTCTCGGCATCCTACCACGGGGAAATTATGCAAACGTGCACCGTACACAAAAAGAATACTGATAATTATGGAATTTGCCACTTAGCTTGAGGATAATTTCATGAATCGCTTTCGATCCACTGGCACAAGAGCCTGGGTCTGCGTGCCCAGCTGCTGTCCTTAAGACCCACGGTCCAGCATGTGTGCGAAGTGTGCATGAAATGGTACAAACGCCAAGCCAACTGTTCAGTTCAGCAACTAAAAATCAATTCAGGTGGTTTTCTCCAAAGAGCTGGTTGTTTCACAGATGTCAGTTATCCTGAAGTCCAAGACTGAAAGCCCAGAGTTTAGTTCCAAGCCCACGTGCCCATCAGAAACCCTTGGAGAGCTTCATGGATCGAAAACCCGGGAGCCACCCCAGAGCCATTGGATGAGCATCAGAGCCCAGGGAATCTGTTTATACTTTTTTTAAATTTTTTTATATTTTTTTATTAACATATAATGTATCATTAGCCCCAGGGGTACAGGTCTGTGAATCGCCAGGTTTATACATTTCACAGCACTCACCATGGCACATACTTTCCCCAATATCCATAACCCCATCATCCAGCAATCGGTCTTTAAATGCGCCCAGTGGGAGATTCCTTAGCACACTGCCAGTTGGAGACCATGTCCATATCTGTGACCCACGGAGGCCAGAAGGGACAAAAATAATTCCATCCTCTGTTGAAGCTGCATGAACTACTTTCATTTTATTAGATGTGTTTACTTACTCATTTGTGCATTTATTTTTATAGAACCTGTTGGATGTCCCACCTGCTATCATGTCAGGGAGCTCCAAGCCCACAGGCTTTGCTTCTGTCTCGAAAAGTCTGCAGCTGCTCAGACCCTGAAAGGACTGTATTGGTCATGGAGTCTTAGAGGGCATCTGTTTCAGAAGTCTCCATCGTAGTTCTTCCCGATGAGGCTCAAACTCTTCTCTCTGTTGTGAAAAAGGACCCTTCCACTCCATGAAGGCAGAGAAGTCTCTCCACTAAATGCCTCTTTTTACTTGATCATCCCAAACATCGAAGGGGATGGAGTCAGGGCACCTGGGTGGCTCAGTAGGTTAAGCCGCTGCCTTTGGCTCAGGTCATGATCTCAGGGTCCTGGGATCGAGCCCCGCATCAGGCTCTCTGCTCTGCGGGGAGTCTGCTTCCTCCTCTCTCTCTGCCTACCTCTTTGCCTACTTGTGATCTCTCTCTGACAAATAGATAAATAAAATCTTTTTTAAAAAGGGGGGGGAGGGTGGAGTGTTGCAGAAAATACAAAAGAAAAATATCTTTTAATCTTGCGCTTACCACCTGGCAGACCACCAAATCCTACTGACCTCAGTTTCTTTGTCTGCAAAATGGGATTTAATAGCATGATTATCCTCTATCACACAAAATCTCTTGGGATTATGAGGATTAGAGAAGCTAATTCACGTAAAAAACATGTACCTAATAAATGGTCTCTATGACCGTTGTTATGACATTTTGATGTTTCCGAGACCTCTGGGCACTAGAGTTTTCTATTACAAACAGCCGAATCTACTAATTTCTTGCCAAAAGCATGACGATAATCCCAGCTCTCTTTTGCCCCCGGAAGTGTCAAATAAACTGATTATTTTATTTAAGATTGGCAAGGTCATACTCCCAAAATGCTTCTCCCTATTCAGACAACGCGTAGAATATCACAATTATTTCTGGACATCCACTTTAAGGACACTGACGATCCAAAGTGGCGTGGGAATGTGCCTGGGGAGGTGTCGGAAACCAGGACCATATCATACAGGAAATCACTTCTAGAAACCTGCCTTCTCTGCTAAGAAAAGAAAAGCCACCGGGAAAGTAGGACAGTTGTCTACAAGTGTCTATGCAACGGCTCCAGAGAAGTAGAATGAGATCCATTGAGGGGTCCTCAAGTAGTGGAATTAGCTAAGAGCATAGAACTGAGCCAGGAGGTCTCCCCAGCCCTGACAATCTAAGGCAACTGGGATCCAGGATTCTCCTTGAACAGAGCCCTCGGCTTCTGTTCCGCCTAACAAGAAATGAGTGCTCTGTTGGAACAGTCATAGTAATGCCCTTTCTGAATGCTCAAATGGACCTGGGGTCCTTGCTGGGAATAGATCGCCTGCAAATGACAAAGGAACCCCTGTAATTCACATAAGAAAACCAACCCCAAAGATAATGACAGACAAATAGCAAAGGCCAGCCACCTTGTGGAAGGATCAAAGGGGACCCAGAGCTCTTAACCTTGACTCTCAAGATTACTGGTAAAGCAGGGAGAAAGTTCGTGTACAAAGAGCCTTGCCACTCCACAAACCTTTGGCCCACGGGCCTGAAAACCAGTCCAGGGCAAAGCAGGGACTTTCCTTAATGTGGAAAGCAGACCATTGTTCAACGGGACCGAAATCCCCTAAATTCGGAAGGGAATAGGGAAGCTACTTTTTATTAAAGTTAATTTTTGTGATTATAAAGTATGATGCAGTCAATTGAGAACTCTGAAATCTCTTCAGGTTAGTCCATAAAAATATTGCAATTTCTGTTTTGTGTGATGACAATCATGGCACCACATTAAAACACATGTTTTCTGGGGGAGTCGGGGTCTCATGGATTTTCTTACACATACTACAAAAATAAAGTCTACATCATACACACGAACCCTTACTGAAAACAAACAGCATGCCTCTGGGACTCGTACTTCATTCCCCAAACATATCTATGAGTGCTACAACCTGAATATTGTCCCCACAGAATTCACATGTTGAAACCTAACCAGCCAGGTGGGTGGTATTTGCACATGGGACTTTGGGTGGTACTTGGGTCACAAGGGTGCAGCCCTCATGAATGGTTTGGTGTCCTCATAAAAGATGCCCCAGAGATCTTCCTCCCCATTCCACCATGTGAGTGTGTGACAGGACGTCTGAGCAAGACCAGGAGGAGAGCCCTCACGGGACCATGCCTTGATCTTGGACTTCCGACCTCCAGAGCTGTGAGAAATAGATCTCTATTGCTTATCAGCTACTCAGTTGGGGATCTTTGTCAGAGAAGCCCAGACAGACTAAATCAATGGGAGAACCATTTAAAGAGGGAGACAGCCGGGCACGGAGGACTTGCCCCCTTTGCTCTCGGTCATGCAATGAAAATGGCGGAGTTGGCACCAAAACTCAAACCACCTTCTCCTCCTGGTACATTGCAGACCGAAATAGCCTAAGGCCACGAGGGGGGCTAACTCAAGGCCACAGAATAAATTGGAGCGGGGGTGGGGAGGGGGGATGCCCTGTTAAGAGCCAAGATTAGAAAGAGTAGAGCCGACGCCAGAAATGCCAAAATTAATGTGTTCCATGATGTTCCAGATATTCCAAATGGCCCTCTCATGCCAAGTGGAGGCTTGGCCTCAGCAAAGTTAACTTGGGCTTCCAAATCTTAGTTTCAGAATCTCATGGGTCACCAGGAAGGCCCACAGCACAGTCACAAATTAGATCTCCATGTGGCAAGATGGCGCTACCGCTCGGCCAAATCCCAAGAAAACGTGATTGACACCATGGAAGACGTCTTCTGAGTTGTGCAACATGGTAGCCCGGTGGTGCCATTGGAGTGTCCACAGAAATCTAAGCTCGTGAACAAACCCAACTCACCAGCAAGCACCCATATCCTGACATGGCCTTGATGCTCTTGATTCAACATCTGATACGCCTTGGCACCTGTGATGTGTAAAATATTCTGTGTCTTTGTGGGGAAAACAAGACTCTCCATATAAACTGAAGGCAATTATGAAAAATAGGAATGAGGAGAAAGTGAAAATTTGTGTGGGATCCATTCAAGGGTAAAATGAAGTTGCTTGAACCCACCAAGTATTCTATCAGGAATCGAGAGAAAATTTCTGAAACTGCTCAGCGAGTGTTCCAGCAAGAATTTCTTTTAATTGCTTTATAAATTGCTTTAATCCTATATTTAGGGAATCATTAGGGGCCTAAACGGGTCACTTAAAATTTTCACTTATGGTTAACTAAATTTTATGGAGAAAATTACATGTTTTAATAGTATTCCTAGAATTGGGGACTTGCAAAGGTCTCACGATGTGTCCTTCTAAAATAGCAAAGGTCCGTGACTCAATATCACTTAATTCCCACAATAGTCATGTGAGGTAAGGGTAATTATTCTCTTTTTACAGATGAGGCAACTGACCCTCGGAGAATCTGAATTATCTGCCAAGCAAGCGATTCAAAGGAAGGATCCATCTCTTCCTCTCAAGGGGCTAGCACGTGTCAGACACCCGGCCCATTATTTCGTGGGTTCCCAAAGCGTGGCCCCCAGACCAGCAGCAGCTTCACCTGGGGACTGGTGAGAAATGCAAGTTTCCAGGCCCTAGCCCCTAGACCTCCGGATTCTGACACACAGAGCACAGGGCCCAGCAACCTATGCTTTCACTTTCTTTCCAGAAGATTCTGATGCACACAGAACTGTATGAGAAGCCTTGTCTCAATGGTGAACAGAGCTGCATGCAGCTGGGAAGGGCTGATCCAGGCTCCTCAGAGCACTGAGACCAAAGTCAAAGGGAAGAGCCATAGGGAGAGACTCAGTTCCAAAGTTTCAAAGAACTTGGAAAGTAGTGTCCCAGCTATGGACAGACCTTTGATGGAATCTCCCCCCTTGTCCTGTTTCTTAAAGAAGCCTCATGCCCTTAGACCCCAGTCGGGCAGGATCTGCCCACGGCTGCAACGCCACACGTCACATCTCTGCCCACAACAGGCATAGAATCCAGGGCCCTCCCCTGCCATGAATACAATTAGTCAAATTTCCATTTCTCTCTTTTCCTCCCAAATCCCTCACCATGAGGGCCATGTGAGGAAAGAAGATTTCATCTTGCACAAAACCAGATTTATCTGCGTTCTTTCCACAACAATACACTGAGCCCAAATGATTTTTCCACATTTGGTAGCACTTAGAAGGCTTTTCATCAGCGCGAGAATAAAGAGGAGAACTATTTTCCTCATTTCTCTTTATGGCAGCAATACGGAGGAAAGAAAACAGTGTAAATCTATAAATTACAAAGACGATTTTGACTTAAGACAAGCACCAAAGTTTCAGTCGTTTATCTAGAATCACAGCTTGTCAGCGATGAAAAAGGCCCGAGAGATCGTCTGGTTGGTGCAAGGTGATTTGCGGTGCCTCTCAGACAGAGTTTTTTAAAGAGCTGTATTTGGATTTTAATAGACATCGGGAAAAAATACACAGCCTTCCTATCTAACCCATCATTTCATGACTATCACTGCTTGCGGTGAAGCGAACATTATTATTAGGTGAGAAACTAAAGTAGGATGATTAAAAAAAAAAAAAAAAGGTCAAATTGATGCCCAGAGTTTGGCGATTTTTGCTGATCATGCCTAATGGGGTCCTAGCAGGAAAGAGAATTTACCCCACCCCAGATGGGTCAGTGCAGAGCCTTCGATGAAATAGTGTCTTGGGAAATTGTGGGCAGGGTTAAGGGGACCAAAGCCATGGTGAGGCAAGGGACAAGGGAAGGACATTGGTGTGGCTGCAGAAGAAATGGCCTGACAAGAGCCAAGACAGACCCCTGGAGAGAAGCAGCAGCGAGAATAGAGTTCAAGCTTTCCTCCTACTCTAGTCTTCCACCTCTACTTCCCATTGGCCAAACCCCAAAAAAACCTGGAGGCCAAAGCACCCAGGTGGTCTCAGAGATAGAGGCTGGCCTCCAAGGCACAGGTAACACAAAGGATGGGTCCTGTGGCTGGAAAGGCAAAGGCTTAGAACAGGGAAACATGAGTCTGTTCCACCTGCCGTCTTTACTCCTGCAGAGCTATCCAACCAGCAGGCAATTCAGGATTCAGGACCAGGGCTGGGGGCAGTGGTTTAGGGTCCGGGGGAATAGGGGCAGGGGTGGGGGCTACACAGAGATTCACTTGGCTGGTGGAAGGACGACCAGAGATATCTGTAGATCTCAGAAAAGTTACTTCAGCTCTTTGCACCTCAGTGTCTTTATCTGAAAAGTGGGAAGATGATTTCCACTTGGCCGGTTTGTTGGGAAGATGATAGATGACCCATAACACTGCAGCTAGACAGAAGAGAGATGATAAAACATAGCAACTATCATGCCAAATGGAAGAAACCAGACACAAAAGGTCACATGTTGTCTGATTCCATATATATGAAATATCCAGAATAAGGAGCCATATAAAACTAACCATTAATATGGGTTGAATTGGGCCCCCACTCCATTCATTGACATTCAAATTATATTAATGGTTCATTTTGTATGGTTATAATGAGTAATGGTTATGATAATTATTATGAAAATGTGGTCAGTGGTTCCTTATGTCAGGATCAGATATAGCAATAAAAACACCTGTTAAAAATTAATTTCTTCCTGGGCCCTGAAAAACCACTCCTTTGATTGTCATAGAGAAGGCATACTCATCCCAAGCATCTTCAAAGGTTCCTAGAGATACAGATCATGAAGGCTTCATGGGGTCATCAAGAAGGTAATTAAAATGCTTATTGAGTATACGGACTGTTACCCTGAAAGGAGAACTGGATACACTGTAGCATGTTTTAGAAAGCATATGCATGACACAGTTACCAATCCAGTGAATTTAACGTCTATTAACTCCTAACTGAAAGCATCTTGATAACCCTTTAATTAGCTGGGAGTTTCCTGCTCTGCCCTATGCCGGCCTCATCTCCGCCCTGTGCTGGCCAAATTCTGCTGAGCTCTTGGTTCATGGCCCCTCAGGTTCTCCCAGCCAGGATCAAATCCACATTGGGGCCAGGTAAGACCTTGGTTATCAGACAAGGTTAAGGTTGAGGTAAGAGAGAAGAGGGGCAAGGTTCCCTCATACCAACCCCCACCGATGCCCCACATGGCAGCCCCACCTCTCAGAAAATAATCTGGAGACCCCGAACCCCTTTCTTCCCAGACTCTCTTCCCTCCCCAACTTACTTATGCTTAGCTCATCTTTTTCATTCCACTTTCTACTTTTCCACCTTTATTCGTGACCCATCGCTGTTTAACGAACCACCAAAATTGAGTGGCTGGGAACAGCAATCATTTTCTGCTCACGGTTCTGCAATTTGGGCTGAGCTCAGGGAAAAGCTTCTGTGCTGAACTCACTGGGGCTCACACAAGCATCCGTGGTCATGGTCACAGTCATGCAAGAGCTCATCTGAAGCCAGATGGCCTCACATACGTGCCTAGGGCTTCTGGGGGCTGGCTGTAGGCTGGGAACATTCAGTTCATTTCCATGTGGCTTCCCCAACAGGAAAGCTCAAGTTTCTTACACGATAGAAGCCACTTTCTACAAGAGTGAGCCTGGCATTTGCAGAAGTCCCATCAGCTAAGGACGTCATGTGGCCAAACCCACAGTCAGTGTGGGAGGGCAATACACAGGACATACATACCAGAGTCATGATTCACGGGGGACCATTGATATTACAGTTTCTTTCACCATTTCACTAAAGATCTTATAAAATTAAACATCCTCTTACCATATGATCTGGCATCTCACTCCAAATTGGCCAAATTCTGATCTCTTGCTTTATTCCAGCAAAGGCTGTGTGCAGTCGGAACTGGCTTACAGCTCACGTTCCTGCACATACGAGAACAGTGAAGGGGTCGCCCTTTGCCTCCGTGTCCACTCCCAGCCAAGATTCAAGAGAAAGGTCATGACTCCAGCTCTAGACCTTTGCTATTTGGTGTTTGAAGTCCATCTCCTACCTGGTTCTAGCGTGTGAGGTTCAGGTACTTCATGAAGGAGGTGTCCTCAAGACACTGGGATTCCAAGGTCATTCTTGGCAGAATGTTTCAATGATGATTTGAGCAGCTGGGATGAGTGAGAGTTCTCTCTCTCTCTTTGCTTTTTTAGGATTTGAAAAATGGATGCATGATCTGGAAAAAAAATAATGAAATGCTAACTTCAGATGAACAAGCAAAATCTATTCCTTAAAAAATTAAACATAGGAGCACCTGGGTGGCTCAGTGGGTTAAGCCTCTGCCTTCGGCTCAGGTCATGATCTCAGGGTCCTGGGATTGAGCCCCACATCGGGCTCTCTACTCAGTGGGAGGCCTACTTCCCTTCTTCTCTCTCTGCCTGCCTCTCTGCCTACTTGTGATCTCTGTCTGTCAAATAAATAAAATCTTTAAAAAATAATAATAATAAAATTTTAAAAAGTTAAACATAAGAGATACCCATATGGCTCAGCCACTCTACTCTCGGGTGTATGCCCAAAAGATCGAAAACTTATGTCCGCACAGGAATTTCTACATGTGTGCTGATGGCAGCATTATTCCTAATAGTCAAAAGGTGGAAACAGCCCAAATGTCTATCACATGATGAACAGAAAACAAACTGTGGTATATCTATACAATTAATTGGCTCTAAGAAAGAAAGGAAATATACTGATTCATTGTACAGCATGGACAACCCTCGGAAACACCACGCTAAGAAAAAGAGGCCAGACACAACAGGCGTACGTCACTGGAGATGTCCAGAGGAGGCAAAGCCACAGAGGTAGACAGCAGAGTAGTGGGTGCAGGGGCTGGGGAAGGGTGGCTCGAGAGAGACAGCTCTTGGGTTCGAGTTTTCTTTTGGGGTGACAGAAATGTTCTAGAATTAGATAGTGGTGATGGTTGCACAACTTTGTGACTATATGCCCACCCCCCACCAAAAACAGATTATAAACAAATTATCTATGAAATGGTGAATTTTATGGTACGTGACTTATATTTCAATTTATTTTTTTTAAATTTAACTTCAATTAGCCAACATGTAATACATACTTAGCTTCAGATGTCAGGTTCGATAATTTACTAGTTGCATAGAACACCCAGTGCTCATCCCATCACGTGGCCTTCTTAATGCCCATATCCCAATTAAGAAACCAGCAACAAGTTTCTCATCTCTGAATTAATACACTGAGCCCATTTTCAAATCAGAACGTGTTTGAAATGGTGTCAAGGTAAGAACACAGCATACAGTAATCCAGCGGATCAATAAAATGGTGGGTGTGTCAAAGCAGGGAGCCTCGAGAGCTTATTTCTTTTTTTTCTTGGAAGAAAGAGAGAGACAGAGCACATGAGCAGAGGGGTGGGGGGTGGAGAGAGAGAGAGCTCTTAAGCAGGCTCCATGCCCAGCGCAGAGCCCAACACGGGGATCGATCTCACGACCCTGAGATCATGAACCGAGCCAAAATCAAGAGTTGGACCCTCAACCAACTGAGCCACCCAGGCACTCCTGGAGCTTGTAATTTCTTCTTTACATCTTACCACTTCTGGTAATGATGATTAGCATGCTTGGAGAGGTGTCCTTCCAGGGCTGTTCCAAGAACCTCACATATTTAAACATAACTGAATTCTCACAACGACCTGGTGAGTTAGTTCTAGTATTATTATCTTTATTTTATAGATGAGAAAACCAGAGTCCAAGAGAGTTACAGGTCTCAAATCCCAGAGCGAGGACATATCAGAGAGGCAGAGTCAGGGAAGTCTGATTCCAAAACCTCGGTCTTCCATCTACCACCCTCAACTGTCCTTCAACGCCACAAATGCTGTGAAGATCATTTTGTGCCTTCAAATTTAGTGTTGAAATTGGATCCTGGGCTAAATTCTGATTCAATAAGTATTGATCTACCACCTCACGGATTTTCATGTTTTTCACAAATACTGCCTAAGAAAAGGAGTGTATTCATTGTTTGAAAAAAAGCAAGGGTACACCTTATTTTGCCCCATGCTTTATAGTTTTTAAAATATCTCCACAGATAATATTTGATCTTTGCAAAATTTCTCAAAGTAGAGAAAAGAGAAATGATTTTCCCGTATTTCACATGATAACACGGAGGTTCCGGAAAGTTGAGATGGAATTTGAACTAAGGTCTCCTGGCTTTTCACCTCCTACCTGCTGTCTACTGACTGAATAGTTTGGCCAATTTGGCAAGTGCTGTTTTGTTATCCCTGTTAGAAAAGTCAGCATGCCATCCCCTGCTTCTCACTAGGACCTCTCGTCCTTCCTTCTTTCCCTCCTCCCTCCCTTTCTTTCCCGTTCTTTCTTTTTCTTCCTTCCTTCCTCCTTTCCAAAAACTTTCTAGCAAAGGCATGTTCCAACAGGAGTGTTCCTAAGCTAACCATCATTATTTCCAACACCGAATCAGAATGTTCCAGTGACTGGTTTTGCACACCACCACATCTACAGTGACGGTAGGGCAATGATCCCTGATTCTCCTCAGTATCAATGCTCTTCATCTACCTGGAGGCTGGGGTGGCTGCGGGCCAAATATCTAGACTGCGTCTCTGTCTCCAGAAAGAGCAGAGTGAGGGCAGGGGAGCCTCCCGCTGCCTCGTTCAGAATTACAGGAAGGAAGGAGGACTTCGGATCTCTCGCAGGCTTCCCGTCCCGAAGATCGTATTTCCCTTTGTGTTTTCACAGCCAGGAAATCCCTCCTCAAATCCCAGTAAATCCTTCCTTCTCTTCTCTAAGCCGTCGTCTTGTTCTGTTTTCCAGGAGGAAGAGTGAGCAGCTGGGTTCCGGAGAACAAGAAACCCCTGAAATCTGCCCGCCCCAGCAGGCTCTGGGATTCTAACTCTTTCAGGGTCAGACGTCTGAGTATGAACGACCTTCACGTGCCTCCCACGTGGATACAGATGGGTGCAAAGCTGAGCTCGCTCGGTGTCGCAGGAAGTGAAGCAGAAAACGGGCCATGGGCTCCCAGAGGGTGTAACATCACCCCAGATTCTCACATGCTGCTCGCTGCCATTCCTCACCTGACCCCGGCGCTCAGCCCTCGCCCCCCACCCCGACTCCCCTCCCTCAGACACCGGTGGGGGCAAAGACACACCCACAGACACAAACAGAAGCTGGGGATTTGCCCCCCGACACCCACTCTTCTCAGCTCTCCCACCCCATCCTACCCACCCAGCTCCATTTCTTTCCTCTTGGCTGAGGACCCTTCCCTCCTGCCCTTGTCCAAGACTAAAGACTCCTCCCCACAGCCTGATGTCTCATGCACTCCCTTGTCCAGAGCTGGGATTTCCCAGGACAGTTCTGCACAACCAGCACTTATCCCCATAGCTGGCCGTACTCTTCCCCAGTGGACAATGGTGGGGAACAGCAGAGTCTGTATGACTCATCGCTGACAAGAAGGGCCAGGGAGCAGTAAATGCAGGAAGCAAATGTTCCGTACGCGTGTGGTACGTCCCCACCCTCCACCCCCACTAAGGATGCAAAAGACAACCTTAAGAGTTGGACCCTGGTCTTTTCACAAAATCCACCATGAATAGGAAGATGTTGAGTCAGAACAAGGTCATAAATATGGTCATCCTAATATAAATATGTTGTAAAGGATCTATGATCAAATTATATAATAAATCTAATGACCTAATAAACGTAGATCATAAACATTAAAAACTCAATTATAAAAAACCAGTCCAGCTAACGAGAGATAGTTCTGGCCCCCAGTCACTGTTATTACTGGGGAGCTGGGTTCGATGGCGGGCCTGAATCCACATAACCCAGGTCCCCATGCTCTTCTCATAGACCCTAAACATCTTCACTCCGCTCTTCCTCCCACAAACAGATCGCGATGGTGAGCGCCCCGGTCCCAGGCTCCACAGCTTCATCACCTGGTCCCCTCCCCCACCACAGGTCTAGATTAGGGACCGGTAAGAAGACTTGTAATAAGGGGTTTTGACCATTCACAGAACAGAGGGGCCGTGACCCTATAATCCCACCCAGAAGGGCAGCATCTGCGGGGGGAACCTCCCCAGAGAGCCACCAAACCTTTATACATCACCAGCTCGGGCAAATTACTTACTGTTTTGCAATTATGTTCACTCAGGAAAATGGAATCATTACTGCAAAGAGCAGCTACCCAGCGAAGGGCTGGAAGTGAGCTTTCAGCCAGATGGCGGGCAATTCCCAGCGATGTCAACAGAAAATTGCCCGTGAGTACCTGCGAGGCAAGACTCCTCCCCGGGACGGGCTCTGTGGTTTTACTACCATAAAGGGAGGTGGGGAAAAGCGTAGGAACTAAACACGGCCATAGAAATCCATCATTTCCAGGCAAACATAGATTCTAGTAGGTCGTCACAGGTTGTGATGGCTTATTCTTCCGTTTGGTCCAGTTTTTAGGAAAACGGGAGAACAGGTCGTCTTTTGCCAAGAAAAGTATCATTGTTATATTTCTTTTTTGCACACTGAGATTCTGCTCATAGCCAGGAGACACCGAAGGAGAGGATCTGTTTCGAGTTAGGGAGTCTAGATCCCCAATATGCTGACAATCACATAGAAGGAAGGCACAAAGTCTAGAAGGACAAGATCTGCCACTATGAGATCTGGGTTGCAGGTTCCTGGTAAGACGGAGAAGTAACCCACTGAAAGCAATAAACACAGAGCACGCCTTCAGGTCTGTAGGAGGGCGAGGATGTGACATCAGGTCACTGGACAGCACTGAGCGGTCCCAGAGCATATGACAGCTTGGGCTGGAGCCCCTCGAGGTTACTGCTGAAACATGCAACAACCCCCCCCAAACCAAATCACCATTCCTGTGTCAAGACAACCCCGACTTTCCTTTGTTGGCATGAAATAAAGCCCTTACCCACCAGGCTGGTTTTATAAAGGCTGGGCTTGGATTATAAATTCAGAGAGGAAAGACCCGGCACATTGCAGGTAGTTCCTCCTTTGGGGAGTGTGTGTGTGTGAGAGACAGTAAGCAGGATAATCTCACAGTAACAAAGACAGTCGCTAACACTTACTGAGTCCTCCCTGCCAGGCACTGAGCAAAGTGCTCTGTGCCCATCATCATACCGCACCCCCTTCAAGCACCCCATGGGGATTTCTGCCCCCCCAGCTTCCCTGGCTGGTAGGTGCCCCTGTTACTCCCATCTTACAGATAAGGAAAGTGAAGTTGAATCACGTAGAGAAGGAGGTGTAAAGGGAGAGCATCAGCCAGGAGGGAACGGACTGGGCAGTGAGAGTGAAGAACGGTCGCTGAGTGAGGGCGTCTGGCCAAAGTCTGCAGCGGGGGTGGGGGGGGGGAGACAAGCCCACAAGGTCAGTGAAGGCAGAGGAGGGTAGGCAAGTAACACAGACCCCAGCAGGAAGGCAGGGGCCAGGAGCTGAGCTATTGGTGGAGGAGAGAACCAGCTGGGGGTCCAGTTAAAGAGCTCTAATCGCAGGTGCAGAAAAAACATGGATTGAGCAACAACCCGTCCATAGTCACCGCCGCGTGGGACTCTTAGGGCAACGGTAATGCACGAGCACCGGGGCAGAGGCTCAGAAAGGGCCTGCGTTCTGCTCACATTGCTGGGAATCGCAAGAATCATTCACTCAGGGCACGTTCAAGTTCAGGCTGTCTACTCACGTAACTCAGCTGCCTCCCAGGGCCACATAACCAACCGCTGCGTGGCTAGTAGGTTCTTGATAAAAGTTCCGGTGCAGACCATTCGGGGTATGAATCAGGGTCCCAGAGCCAGAGCACATCCCCACTGAATAACGAGGGAAGACCATGTCCAAGCTGGGAAAGATTATTCCGGTAAGTTACCTGAACCGGCAGGGGCGAGGGTACCCAGCACTGAAGGACAGAATGGGGGCCAAACCACAGAATGGAGAGGAATGGGAAGGAGGCATGCCAGATGATGCCCAAGTCACAGAAGCAGATAGGCTGTAGTTCAGTGGATTGAAAGGAAGCAAAAGCCCTGGCCTTCAGGTGGCCTGTGGCATCCCCAGAGGGCCTCAGCCGAGCTGTCCCTGGACCTGGGCTGTGGACCACATGCCCTCGAGAAACGGCGCCAGGAAGGAGGAGCTCTGTGTCATGCTGGAAACGCTCTCCCTGGGTACTCCAGATGCTGGGACTGTAGATAACTGCCCGGAGCCTCTCTTGAACTCTTTCCCCTTGGGACCACCAAGATCCAACTGCGTATCTCTGACACTGGCTGTCACGACCACTTACTCTGTGATGTCAACCCCAGGGCCCTCCTGAGTCCAATGCTCCTTTTTAATTCACCCCCAGATCCCTTCCTGGAGGTCAGATGCTCCGAGACAGACCCCAAGATCTAGAGCATCACGTTATCATTAGAACCTTCCTCCCAGCCACGTGTCCCCAGACCCTCACCGGAAACGCAGGACCGATGCCCCTTGTTAAGCCGTCAGGGTTCATTAATGGCTCACTTTCAACCTTCTCTGCCAATTTAGGAAGACCCTTCCTCCAGGCTCCTTCGGATTCCCCTGTTTCCACTTTCTCTCTCTGGTAAACAAGAGAGGTAGAGTTCCAACGACATTTTCACGCCACCGCGAATAAGAAAAACGCTTTGGTTAATTTTTCTGCGGATGAGGATGTAACACTGCTCTCAAGTAAGGGAGCAGAGAGGGTTTCCAGCGGCGGCAGCTGGAAAGGTGATAAGTAAATGGAAAATCTCTGTGTCAACAGCTACACTTCGCAGCCCACAATTTCTTCACCGGGCGCCTCTGAAGCCGGCTCTCCGGCGAGCATTTGTTTCCTTGCGAGAACAGAATGTTTGAAAACCAAAATTAAACAAAGATTTTGACCGTATGGTTAAACATAGTTTGTGATAATAGACGAGGAAGCTGGGTTTAAAATAAGGAGCAGGAGGCTTGCCGGCGCCATGAGCATGCTGGGGGGAGTTAGAACTCTCTGGTCGTGGAAACGGCTTCAGGTTTTGACAGTGGACACCCGCCGTAAGTTCATGACCAAGTTTTAAATCATCTGCCCCCTTCTCAAATGCACTTGCCGCTCCAACTGCCCTTCCCCTCGTCACATGTGGGTGTTTCAAAAGGCTCTTCAGAATCTGGTGGGGCCCAGGATCTTCACTCCAAATGGAAACTTCTAATTCCACCAGAGACTTGTCTGCCACTGGCCCTGCCTCCCTGTCATCTTGTTTCAACCCAGCAGCCAGAATGATCCTTTCAAAGTGGGACAGCTCGAATCACTCTGTAGAATCCTCCAAAGTGTCCCTTTATCAAAGCAAAATCCAAAGTCCCAACTAAGACTTCCAAGATCCCCAGTCCACACCCGCCTCCTTGCGTCTGATCCTCTGTCTCTCCTTCTCTCTCCCTCTCCTCTCCTTCCTCCTCCCTCTTTCTTCTTCTCTGTCTGTCCCTCTCCTACACCTGCTTTGTGCACATCCTTGAAACAAGCTCACCCCACACTCCGCATTTACTACTCCCTCCCTAGAGAATGACTCTTCTCCACCCCGCTTCAGCATCATCTCTGCCTTCCCCTCATTTAGATCCCGACACAAATATCCCCTCAGCAGAGACTCTCTCTAGCTTCTCTAACAACGCAACTTAAACCAGCACACTTGTCCCCTCACCTCCCCAGATACCCGCATGCGCACTCTTGGTCTCTTTCACCTTGCTTTCTTCCATGTCACTTACCTAACCCTGCATTCTTCTGTTGTCTGCTTATCCCCTGGGTCCCCTACCAGAGGATAAGGCTTTGTCTATTTCTTTGTCTCTTTCCATCACTGCTAAGTCCCTAGCAACTAAACCCAGTATGCAGAACTGGTTGGTGCTACAGAATTTTTGTTGAATCATTCATGCATATGCCTGCCACATAAAAGTTCCTTGAAAAATTCAAGTTCTGGCTTACTGGCTTGTCTGTTCCAACTTGGATTGATCCAAGGCCTCAGAGTTGTCCGATGGCTCAGGAGACAGGGCACAGGATTCTAGTCAACCATCAGCCATTAGCTCACAGCATAAATTTCAGAGCCCTCTCTTACTGTTGCTCTAAGACTGGCCACTTTCTATTTTTTTTTTAATTTTTATTTATTTGACAGAGAGAGATCACGAGTAGGCAGAGAGGCAGGCGGGGGTGGGGGGAGCAGGCTCCCTGCTGAGCAGAGAGCCCGACACGGGGCTCGATCCCAGGACCCTGGGATCATGACCTGAGCCAAAGGCAGAGGCTTAACCCACTAAGCCACCCAGGTGCCTCTCTATTTTGTGTATTTACCCAACAATCCTCCTTAGACAGTGAGTTCCCTGATGGCAGGAGATCTCTTTTTTCATATACAACATGCATTGGGTAAAGTGTTACTATGCATCAGGTACTAGGTCAGACATTCATGATATAGAAATAAGATATAACAGTGATTTAAGATGGCTTCACATCTTTGGGCAGGCTGGTCCACACCCATAAAGTTGTGCAGTGCACAACATGGACAATGGTACATAACAGTCCTGTAATCATGATCAGTTAAGGACTAATTCCAATTGATCATACATTCCAATGCCTCTCATATCCTTTTGCAGCACTGTTGGTGACCTATTTTATGTCTAATTAAATAATCTCCCTGAATTATTGTTTTATACTTGTGTGACAACCATGAAAATGTGCCTTGCAAGGAATGCAATTGACCAAGGACCTTGACTGCTTGAATGCTCTGAAATCCATTGCCTAATCTGTGCTCCCCACCAAAGACTAAAGGCAGCAGTCCCACCAGGAAACTCTTTGTCCAAGGCGAGGTGATGGGTAAATATTCAGGCCTATTCCTGGGAGATACATACTCCTCCGATGGCCAACTGTGCCTCGAGGACTTCTTGGTAGCTTTGCCAAACCTTCCTAAGACTATATAGCAGTCCAGGATGCAGTCATCCCACCTTCCTTCCCTCCCTCTTCTGCTCCTCATGGCCTGATGGCCCCCCCAGGCTTCTTCAGCTGCCTCCCCAGAAACTCACAGTTGTTTCTACTCTAAAATCCTGGCACATGTGACCCTCTCTCCACTTCTGCTTCCTGGAGGACGTGACCAATGCACCTCTCTTGACTTCCCAGCTCTCGTTTCAATTCCCTATCTGTCCCCCAAACAGAGCAAGCTTCCCAAAAAAAAATTAAATCATGTTTCTCCCTTACTCCAAATTCTTGGCTGGCTACTCTTCACTCACAGGAGAAAAGCTAACCGACCAAGTGTGACGTATGAGCATACGAGACCCCTTGTGCACGAGCCTTTGCTGACTCTTCCAGCCCCTCCCAACCTTGGCTGCATTTTATGCTTCAGCAGCTCCAAAATACTACAGCTCCCAAAAGGGCCATGCTTCCCTAGGCTGCTCCGTTTTCAGCAAGTTTTCCCTCTGCCTGAAGAGCCACTCAATCCCAACCTTCCATGCCCCACCCCTGCAAACACACACACTCTTGTGTGAGCCTTATGGAGCCCTCCTCATGCCTGTCAAGCTGACTCGGGTTCTGAGCTCTAAAATCTGGAGAAGCTTCCTTCCTAGGGCCCCAGCCAGCATAGCATTTATGGGATTCCTTCTCACTTTTCAGGGGAGACCCTCAAAGGCAGCAACTTGGAGGGGACCCCAGTGGGCTGTGGGCTCAGCCCCCATTTTCCAGGGGCTGCTCTATCATCCCGACCCACGGGTGACTTCCCCGGGGCCCCAGACACCTTGTTCCTTGTAACCTGCCCCCCCCCCACCATAGCTGAGGGAACCAGATGTGGGTATGTCATCTTTGAGCCAGTCAGCCTCCTTCCCAGGAGCTTGGCTTTTGATCCAAGAGAAAGTCAGACTCTCTTTGGGTGGCTAGATCTGCCGCATCAACTCCACCGCTTGTAAGAAACGGGGAAGGACAGAGCCAGCACATGGAAAGAAGCAGAGAGAGAAGGTGGTTCTAATCCCTTCCTCCTGCCACCTTTCCCCTTGCTATGGTGACACAACCTAATTGCCTTCTAAGAAACTTCTCTTTGCTATTAAGCTAGTTTGAAAAAGACCAGTCATCTTTCTCACCTGTACGTCCAAAGAGCCTGGCATACAGTAGGCACTCAGTAAATGCTTGGAAAAGAACAAACACACACGTGGATGAATCAGCGAGTAGGTGGGTGGGTGGAAAGTTCGTGGTGGAGGGCAACACTGCCTGTCCTTGAGAGACTAGGACAATCTGATGGGGAGCCTGGGCGGCTCAGTCAGTTAAGTGTCTGCCTTCGGCTCAGATCATGATCCCAGGGTCCTAGGATCAAGCCCTGCTCAGTGGGAAGCCTGATTGTCCCTCTCCCACTCCCCCTACTTGTGCTCCCTCTCCTGTTGTCTCTCTCTCTCGGTCAATGAAATCTTTGAAAAACAGAACAGGACAATCCAAGAGAAGTATGAAAACAGCTGTAACCAGGCATCACCTCGGTTAAGAGACCCAGAGAGAGATTCGGGATAAATGTCACAACGTTAGCACCACACACTGGTGCAGGAGGACCTGAGAGGCAATTCATAACTTCCAACCCCGCCAGGATGCCTTGGACTCAGCCATGCTGCCAGCGAGCAGGTGTTTCCTCTACTGTCCCAACTCAGCAAGCCTGGCGGTCCCTGCAGGGCTTTGCGAAGAAGCCAGTCTTGCATGTCTACTGAGGTTTCACACTTGTCCCAGGGCCTGTGCCTTCAAATTCAGTGACGTGGTCCTTTTGGGGACAAGTGCCTTCATGGGCCAGAGTGGATTTGTCCCTGAAGTCGGAGTACTCATCCCAGTCCCTAGCATTGGGCGGTGCTGGTTCCTCCACCCAGGGCCATACTCCTAAGGGGTGGTCCCTCCCACCGCACCAGCTCTTGCAAGTGGGCCCCATGGGGACGGTGTCTGCCCCCGCTCCCTTGTGCACATTACGTCCGGTCCTACCTGCCAAGTCCTCAGCAGACCCAGACTCTCAGTAGGTGCTCAGTAAGGACAAGTGGGCAGTTCCCGTCAGCCTCGGTTCCCTGTCAGGAGCCCGAACTCAATTGGATCGGAAGCTTTCTGACGTTTTTTCCAATTCCGAATGTCTCTGAGTTTTCTTAGTCATGGCCCAGTTTGGGGCCATAGCTTTGGGGCATTCCCGGGGTCGCCCAATCAAGCCTGTGCCCAAATCAAAACCTGCCAAGGAAACAAGCATCCCAGGAGGACAAAAGGTGCATCACTGGGGACAGTGACAGTGATGGCAACGTTCTTCTGTGGAGATAATGGTCATTAGCTGGTGTCCCAGGGTCCCCCGAGGACCTCGGCTGCTAATTAGGAAAGATGCGGCAAGAAGCGTCCTGGTCCCCAGGGCTCTCTCTTCATAATTTCTCATGACTCCTACCTCCTTCTTCGTGGCTGCTACTCTAATCCGTTAGTGCAGGCTGCTCTCCTTATCCCTGATGGATGGGAATGAAGGGGGACAAAGGCAGCGAGAGGAGCCAGCAAGCCTGGGTCCCCAGGCAATGCCTCGAGGGCCATCTCCAAAACGTGAGCCCTTATCACTGGAAATCTGCCAGCAGAATCTGGACACTTGGGGTCCTGAGCTTGACCCACCTTCCTCCCCTCAGTGTGTGTGAAGGGCCTCTGTCCTGGCATGTGTACCTAGACGGCAGATTATAAACAAGCAATTAGGGGAACAATGAGCGCGTTCACGGACACAGGAAATTGTGCTGAAAGCACCTGGCTCTGCTGAAGAAGGCCACAGAGGGCAAATTTCTTTTTCTTTTTCCTTTTTTTTTTTTTTTTTTTTTTGGCAAGGGGTGGTGCAGAGGGAGAGGGAGAAAGGGAATCTTAAGCAGGCTCCAAGCCCAGTGCAGAGCCGGGGACGGGGGTGGGGGGGCGGAGGGAGGAATCTCTGGACCCTGAGATCATGACCTGAGCCAAAAATCAAGTCAGACGCTTAACCGACTGAGCCACCGGAAATTTCTGATCAGGGCAGAACAGCCCAAATGAGTCCCTGACCGAGACCAGCCCCAGCCTGTGTCTTACTCCGTTGGCCCACTGCACACCCCGGTTTCCTTCTCGCTCCCTGCAGCCTCTGTAAACTGAGGTCCCAGGACCTGGGTAATGACAGCGTAATGGCTATTCTCCATCCCCACCCCGAGATAATGCTCCGCCTTTCTCCCCACCCCCACCCACCCCCAGATTGCCGAGACTGGCCACTCTAGGCTCCAACCTTGGTCCTCCAGCTCCCTTGAGTTAAACCAACAGGAAGCACCCAGAGGAGGCTGCCAGGCTAGAGGAGTGAGACGTCAAAATGTGTGGCCCTCCCAGCGCCTTCCCTGCTGCTGGGGGTTTGGGCGGTGCTGGTCCCTCCACCCACACTCCCAGGGGGTGGTTCCTCCTCCTGCACCAGCTCTCGCCGGGTTCTAGAAGCCTTCTCCCGAGCTTCAGGCCGGGGTGATGACAGCCTCCTGCAAGCCCTCCCCAGGGCACTTGCCTACCTCCCCCCGGTTCCTGTAACCCAGCCCACATCTGTGTAAATAGCCCTGTCACTGGAATTTCTTCAGCTTCTCCTTCGGAGTGTGCCATCTGTTTCCTGCCGGGACACTGACTGAGACAGATGTTTACATAAATACTTTGAGACTCACGGATTTAGATCAATCCCAGAGTTATTTCCCTAGTGGGTATGATATTTTATAGAGGGTCTCGTTTGTAAACTTAAGAATTTTACAAATGAATATCTAAGAAACCCTTTTTTAGTATCTCTTTCCCCCCTAGGAGGCTTTCGGGAAGCTTAAAATCCCCTGAAATTCCATCTGCCTGGATTTCTGGGATGGAATCGCTGCTCAAAATTAGTTAGCAACTGCAAATACCCCAAAGACCTCGGGTAGGGATGTCTCACTCAGACATCCGGAGCCCATTATCACTGGGCACTGACCTGCCTCACCGGCTTCTCTCCCCGTCCCCATCTGCATCTCCACACACAGAATACTGCCTCTCCCTTCGGTTTCTTCTGGTTCCTTCCGCTGCCCTATCCCGTCCCCTCCAAGCACCATCCACCTGCCTCTTCTCCTGTTTTTGCCTGATGCTCTATTCTTCCTGGCTTTCAGCCCATCTCCTGTTCTGTCCCTACTTTGAGTTTCCAACGCGTTTTTATTTTTGAAGTAATACTCAGTAAAACTGGCTTTCTTGTAGGGCGGGGGGGGTGTACAGCTCTATGAATTTTTAAGAGATTTTTATTTATTTCTTTGAGAGCAAGAAAGAGAGCACAAGCAGGGCCAGAGGGACAGGGAGAAGCAGACTCCTCCCAGTCTGAGCAGGGAGTCCAATGCGGGGCTCGATCCCAGGACCCTGGGATCATGACCTGAGCCGAAGGCAGACGCTTAACTGACTGAGCCATGCAGGCATCCCTGAATTTTAATACATGTATAGATTCATATAACCACCACCACAAATGGGATACAAACAGTTCTATCACAAAAACCCCTCACGCTAGCCCATGAGAGTCATGTATGTATGAATAGGAGTTTGTGCATATACATAGGTACATATATAAAAAAAGAGCTCAATTATAGGGAATTGACTCATGGTATTATGGGGGCTGGCAAGTCCCCAGATCTACAGAGTGAGTCAGCTAGCTGGAGACCCAGGACAGCCAATGGCATAGTTCCAGTCCAAAGGCCAGCAAGCTCAGGAAAAGCTGATGTTTTAGTTGGAGTCCAAAGGCAAAAAAAAAACAAAAAACAAAAAACAAACAAGCAAACAAACAAACAAAAACACTTGTGTCCTAGTTGGAAAGCCTACAGGCAGGAGGAACTCTCCCTTACTCAGTAAGGATCAGCCCTTTTGTTCGATTCGGTCCTTCAACTGATTGGACAGGGCCCACCCATGTGGGGAAGTACACTTTGCTTTACCTAGTCTACCAATTTAAATGCAATCTCATCCAAAAAAATCCTCCCAGATATGCCCAGAATAATGTTGAACCAAATATATGGGTTTCCTGTGGCCCAGTCAAGTTGGCACATAAAACTAACCATCAAGATCATATAAATGGAATCATATAATATGTAAATTTTTGAGACTGACTTCTTTCATTCGGCATAATGCATTTGAGATCCATTCAAGTTGTGTGTATTAATAGTTTATTCCTTTTTATTGCACAGTAGTATTTATTGTAGACATAGCATGGTTTATCCATTTACTCATGGAAACACACTTGTATGGGTTCCAGTTTGGGGCAATTATGAGCAGAGCTACCACAAACATTCATGTACAGGTTTTTGGATGACCATAAGCTTTCGTTTCTTTAGGGCAATCTGGGAGTGAGATTGTTGGGTCATGTGATGAGTGTATACATAACCTCATAAGGAACTGCAGAAGTGTTTTCCAGAGCGGCTTTGCCATTTCCCATTCCTACAGGATCGTGTGAGAATTCCAGCTGTTTCCCATCTGAGGGACTGGTATTACCACTTATTTTTGAAAACTAGCCATTTTGGGAACTCTGGGTGGCTCAGGTTGTTGAACATCCAACTCTTGATTGCAGCTCAGGTCATGGTCTTGAGGTCATGGGATTCAGCCCCAAGTGAGGCAACTTTTTAATTGAGTGTTTTGATTTTCTCCTTAATTCCTCTTCTTCAAAATTGTTTCAGTTATTAGGAACCCTTTGTCTTTCCATATAATTTAGAAGGAGCTTGTTTGTATCTACAAAAAAAAAAAGTCTTGCTTGGCTCTTTATTGGAATTTCAGATCTTGCATCCTCTGACTGTGTTAAGCCCATTTGTTAGTTTCAGGAGGCTTCTCATCGATGCCTTAGGATTTCCTATGTAGAAAATCATATCATCTGTGAAGAGAGACTGTTTCATTTATTTATTTCCAGTCTATATACCTTTCACTTCTTTTTCTTACCTTATTGCACTGGCTGGAACTTCCAGGATGGTGGAAGATTGGTGAAAGTGGACAGCCTTGCCTTCTTCTTGATCTTGCAGAGAAAACATTTAATCTTTCACCATGAAGTACGATGTTCTATACTTCTTCATAGAGGCCCTTTATCAGTTTGATGAAGCTCCCCTCTGTTCTTAGTTTGCTGGGAAATTTTGTAATAAGTAGAAGTTTTATTTTGTCAAATGCTTTTCCTGCATTAACTGATACTGATCATGCAGTTTTTTTTTATTACATTGAAATAGATTTTGAATGGTGAACCAGCTCTGTACTCACAGAGAAACTCCACTTGCTGACAGTGTACTTTCCCCTGTATAAATTGCTGAGCGTGATTTGCTCACATTTTAGGAGATTTTTTTACTTCTATACTCATGAAGGATATTGGTTTACAGTTTTCTTTTTTAATACCAGCTTTGTCTGGTTTTGTATCAAGGTAATCCTGGCTTCATAAAATGATTTGGCAAGTGTTCCCTCTCCTCCTCTTTCTAGAAGAGCTTATACAGACAGAGTGGATGGTATTTCTTTAGAGTTTTGTTGGTATTAGCTGGTGAAACTACCTAGTCCTGGAGATTTCTTTTTCAGGATTTTTTTGTAACTATGAATTCAATTTCTTGAATAATTAAAATTCAATTTACCACTTAGACCTTGGGTGAGTTTTGGTAGTTTGTGATTTGTTGAGGAATTGGTCCTTTTCTCCCAAGTTGTAGTATTTATGGGTATAGAGTTATTCATGTTCTGCCTTCATTATCCTTTTAATTAATAGCTTCCCTTCCTTTTCTGATGTTGGTCATTTGTTTCTTCTCTATTTTCTTCTTTGTCCGTCTTGCTAGACCCACAACATTGGATGGTTCTCCTGTCACTTTTTGATGTTTCTTTCTCCCTTCTTTGCACTGCAGCTGGGTTATCCTTGAGTATATTTCATGTGCTCCCACCACCCCAAGATTCTTCCCAACATCTAGGACAGAACCCCACACATTGCTGAATGGATGAGATTTTTTCTTTCAGATAAGAGAAGCACCCACAGCCCTGTGTACAGGTCTCATGAATGCAGCTCTGACTCCAAGCTGGATTTTGATGACACATTTGCTGCTGTCACATTTACCTGGTGAGAAGAAGTAGCACCTGGGACTGGCTCCTAGGGAGAGCCCATCATGTCTCCCTGTCTGCTCATACACACCTTGTCCTCTAAGCACAAGGAGTTCTCAAGTGCATTGGTCAAGTACAGGGACATTCATTGGGTCATTAGGCTAGAGATGTAGGTTTTCCCTCTCTTTTTTCCATGGTTTTCAGTTCTTTGTCCCTTATTTCCATATGCCTGAGAGGAAAGGGGATTAAATTCAGTTCCTAGTTAGGAATCACCCACCTAGAGATTTCTAGGGTTCTATGTCTTCGGGGCTCTTTCTCCCAATCAGTCTCTCTCTTGCTCTCCCTCCCCCTCTCCCTCTCTCTCTGTATGAAAGGAGGATCGAGAGGGTTTCACTCTAGGAAGGATGAGTGGTCCACTCTGCTCTCAGCATGAGGACAAACACTCCATTCTTCCCTCCAGTGATTTGCGAGTGATTCCTTAAATTGGCCCATCTTTACTTGTTAGAGAGATAGAATACAGAGGGCCAAAACTTGAGTGGTGTGCACTTAGAAGAAAGGGGGGGGGGGCGCCTGGGTGGCTCAGTGGGTTAAGCTGCTGCCTTCGGCTCAGGTCATGATCTCAGGGTCCTGGGATCGAGTCCCACATCGGGCTCTCTGCTCAGCAGGGAGCCTGCTTCCCTATCTCTCTCTCTGCCTGCCTCTCTGTCTACTGTGATCTCTCTCTGTCAAATAAATAAATAAAATCTTTAAAAAAAAAAAAAAAAAAAGAAAGGGGGGATAAGAGGCTGTGCAGCCCATATTGACTCTCTGTCTTGAGTCTGCCCCCAGGCCAAAAAGAAAGACTCCATGTAACCTAGTCTAGTTCACCTGGAGATCACCCTGTGATTTGGATCAAAATCCTCTGGGTGTACAAGAGTATGACTTTTGCCTGATGGGTCGTAGAGTGGGGTTGGGGGGAGGGTGCGGCAGGAAATGTTTGGGAGATTCGGGTGCTGAGCCCTAACTATCATTCAAGACTTACACGGGCCTTTGGTGCATTGATGACCAAGAGGCCACCAAGAAGACCCCATGGCCTCCCCAGAGGGGCATGATCTGGGTCACTCCACAGACGGAAACATCCGTGGTAACAGGCCCCTTGGCTTAACTACCGGTCAGGTCTCTGCAGCCAGAGAACAATTCGGCTGAGAATGTTTGGGGGCTTCCAGAAGTTTACTACATCGACTGAGCAGACTTTCTGCTCACTGAGCCTATAAATATTGATTTCTGGATAATGTCTAATTCTCCTAAGAGCGCTAGCTTTTTGTCAAGGTCCTGGGTCTCCCGACTCTGTTGCCATCATCCTCCTCCCCGGCATGGACCCAGCCCTAAACATTTATACAACCAAACCACCAACAGCGCAGTGAAGCCTCAATCACATCCATCATCAGAGCTGTCGTGAAATTCCCAACAAAGTTCCACTGCATAGTTTGAAGTCCCTTATCTTAAATTCTACTCGGCTTTTTTGAAGTGTGGGGGGGCGGGGGGGAAATTAAGTTAAAAAGGGAAGAAGCGCTCTTAGAAAGTGTCCCTACAGTGTCCTTTTCAAAGGCTTGATTGAGATTTATTAAGTTTTAATTACACGTGAAGCACATAAATGGACACTCCAGTGCATACAAAACGGGTATAAGCATGGGCAAATCTGAGAGCAGTCGCTGTGGGGCAGACAGTCAGACCAGGGCTTAAAAATCCAGATCTCTCACTTGCTCTGTGACTTAGGCTGGAGATTTGTGAACAAAGTATTGGAAAAATCTAAGGCTCAAAGAATAATCTGCAAAGCTGGGATGAAAACTCCCTCCCGGTGTTTTGTGTGGAATAAGATACAATAACAGGTGAGAGCAATTAGCACAGAGCTGGCACATCGAGGGTCCTTGGTCAAAATTGCTGATCAGGTGGTGAAACAGGTAAACCTACCATCTTGCTGGAAAACGAAGAAAAATAGAAAGAAAGCCTTGAGAAAATAACCTTGAATTCTGCGCCGGCTGCAATCGCCGTCGGGGGGATAACGTCAAAAAGCATCACGTGGAGGTTTCTAGGGGGATCCCTGTTTAATGTCTGTAAATGTCAAATCACGGTGTCGTATCCCCAGAATGGGTATTATAGCATAGGTCAAGGCCACTTCAATTTAAAAATTTTTTAAAAACCACCACGTGGGGAGCAAATTGGACCAAGGAACACTGTAGGGAAGGAGGAAGACATCAGCTGGGTCTGGAAAAGGGGTATGGTTTGGGTCTGCAGCGAGCAAGCAGCAAGGGGCGGCCCTGAGGATGAAGATCCCGACAAAACAGGAAGGGAGCGAGCTGCCGCCAACACCCATCTGCGAGCCTTCGGGTGCCTCGCCCGTGGAACCAAGCCAAGTTACAACAGTGTGTGAAACCCTAAGCACAACTTGGCCTCCAGCTCTACCCTTGACTAAGCTCCCTGCCTCATCACACCCGAAATGACACGCACTCAGGACTGCCGGCATCGGCCTCTGTCCCAGAACCTCTCTCCAGTATTCCTAGCAGAGGAAGGAGGCTCCACAGACATTCAGCAGGCGTCCTTCTGGACCGCGAGCCTTATCACACCTCAGTCGCTCGTGGTCTCAGAAGGAAGGATTGCTTCCTCCTGTTTGGGAAGGGTAGTTGGCAGTGTCCAGAAAGCCCTTCCACGCTCACATGCTGCTGTCCGGGCCTGCCTGCCTGCCTGCCTGCCTGCCCCGGTGCCTCTTGGCAAGCTGCTGGCAGGACAAGGGGAGAGACATTAAACACATCCTTGATGAATTCTGGGCATCGAGCTGGACGATGTTTTCTTCTAGGAAGTGAGGCAGAGCGGGCTTTGCATCTTCCAGAGCTCATCCTCAGCATCCTGTATCAGACAGCATGCTGGGTACTCTGGGGGCTGCGTGCGAGCTACCGCCCTTGATCCTGGCAAGGGCTCCAGGAGGCTGGTAAATATATCGGTAATTTACAGGTAGCGAAACAGATGCTGCTTAATGGGATGGGATCACAACGCCAGAAGAGGGTCAAAGAGGAATTTGGAGGTAGCCTTGTCGGGGTCAAAATCCTGCTCCAACAAGCCAAGCGGGGCCCAAGAAAGAGGAGGCTAAGTGGTAGAGACCCTCGTCCACCCACGTCCACGGAACTTAGGGCGGTGATCCATGAGATACGAAGGGCAAATAAATAAATAAAAATTACATGCAGATGCAAATGCAGAGAGGTGTGGAGGGCAAGAATTTGATACACACAAGAGGTTTAGGGAAGGGTTGTGAGATATCATTACTTAACATCATTATACTTCATTATTGATGCTTCACAGCCCTAAATTTTATATTTATTTGTGGGTTTATTTTAAAATGCGGTCTCTTTTTGATATGAAAGTCATGCTGACAAAACAAGATTGATTAAAGTTTCTAATTATCTGTCATCACAGCATGACCAGTGGCAAATGGAATGCATTTTCTTGTTTCTTCCAGCAGAAAAAAAAAAAATAGGGAGCTCTCTGATGAAAGACACAAAGCTCTTCTGGTTCACTCAAGTGCTCAGTAAAACTCTGCATGGCAGGGCACTTAAATGAGATGGTGACATCGCATTGTCTCCCAGGAAAGCTGATTTTTCATTGAAAAGACCGTCAGCTGGGGGCCAAAAGTAAGGGCTGCAGAGTAAGGCTTATTCTCCTCCTGTTTTTAAATCTGGCACCAGATAACTGGGTTCTATCTGCCCTTCCCGTGGTAGCCATTCATCACAGGAACGTTACCTGCTGTAACAAATAAACTCTTACATTGTCAGTGGCTTCCCACAAAGGAAATGTAGTTCTTATCCAAGCACCTGTCCAGTGCAGGCATTCCCGATTGGTCTGCAGCCTTCTACTAGGTGACATGGGGATCCAGGCTCCTTCTAGCTTGTGCCTGTCTCGTCCCCTACAATCCGATCAGTGGGTGGGGAAAGACACAACCCCTTTTTGACCTCTTCAGGCCGTAGACGGTGCTTTACACATAGTCCGTGGCCAGATGTCGTGATGCCCATGAGGACTGGGCAGCCACTTCCCAGTCTAATCCTCAATCCTGGGAGAGCATACGTTGGTGGCATTGAGTCGTCTTGCCACTGTTGTTCCTTTGGGCCACCAATATTGGCATACCCACTTCACACCCCCTTCCTTCCACATGTGCAAATAGCTATCCCCTTCTTGGCTCTCGCCCTTGACAGCATCTGGGGCAAAGCACAGGAATGAAGAATGGCCCCTTCCATACAGTTTTGACAAAGTTTCTCATGGCATGGTAAATCATGTGGAAAAATAAACTTATCTATCCTCTACACACTCAGTATATGCAGTGGTGATAAAGCAGGAACCAGAGAAGCATTGATAATAATAATAACAACAATAATAACAACAACAACAAAACCAACAATAATAATAATAATGGAACAAAACCCTCCCATCCCTGTCTACTGAAGGAAACCCAGCACACACCAGTAACAATGTGTTTTCTAATTTTTTTTTCCACCAGAGCTACAGCCTTAGAAGCCCTCAGCTTGCCTTCCAAGTTTACTCCAAGGAGCATTTTTTCAGCATCCTTTGCATATCATGGACCTGCACCTGTTCGGTCTCTAATACCAGTACCCTTCAAGCTCACCAACCCCCACACGAAGCCAACAGCACATATTTATGGCTTCTTCTGATGGTGGCACCCCACTTCAGGGGGACCCTGGAAGTGGGAATGTTTCTGCAAGAAAAAAACCTCCATGCTTTCACACTTAGCAGAATTCTGAAAATAACCCAAAATGGTATTAGAAGGAAGTCATTCCAGAAATGCCACGTGCATTTGGCCGGCTAAATATAAAGAGTTTTGCACAACGGTTTTACTAACTTCTTAGAAACCAAGCAACTGTGAAGCTGGATTCTTTCTTTCAATGAACGGTTTGGTCATTTTATCGGCATTCAAGGACCGACCAGAAATAAACGCGATCAGCTTGGTAACACGTCCCTAGGCTCCTCGTGTCTATGTAACCTCTTCCCAGCGGTCTCGGTAATAATCCATATTTGCATCTGAGCTCTGCTTCTCTTTACAAAGCATCTTCAGAGATGTTAATACCTTCTTCTAACTTTCTTTGCTGTTAGACTATTTCCGAAAACCTAAACCCACTTCCAAAGGCATCCGTTACCAAACCTGGTCGGTAAGATAGATGGTCAGGGTGGTCCTGTGGGGGGTCAAAAGTATGGGGTGTATTTCAGGAGGGGCAGAGAAGTAATCTGTGTAAAAGAATCACAGTTCTATCAAAACAAGCATCCCTGGGTGGGAATGTGGGGATATGTACATTTATCATCTTTCATTTTGTAGAGAAAAAAAAAAAAGAAGGTTTGAAGAATGCTGTAGCATATCCCTGGGAACCCACTCCTTTAAGAAACAGGTGGCAGGGTTAGCCCATCCCCCCGCCCTTGTTCAGAGTCACCAACGTTCATGTCCTTGGGGTTCTGCTCCCCACATGTATCTTTCTACTTCTCTATACTTCTACACTGTATGTAGTGAAATGATACACTACACTGTATGTAGTGAAATGATACATAGTGTTATTTTGTATATGGTTGAACCTTAAACAAATGATGTATTAAAGTCATTCCTGTACAACTTCCTTTTTTCACTATATTAGATTTGTAAGAATTATCCATGTTGCTTGATACGGCTCTGCTGCATTTTCCACTTCCATCTGGTGGTTCACTATAAGAATATGCCCACATTTAGTTATCTAATCCCCTGCTGTTGGACATTTACTTTGTTTCTAACTCGTCCTAATTGCATACACACTGGCGATGGTCATTTTTATATATGCTTCCTAGCTCATTGATGTGCTTTAAGATTTTCCCAGCTACTTTGCTTGTCAACCCAGATCAGGAGCCAATGCTCCCGGACAAGTTCTCAAAATGTGGTCCTTGGGCCAGCATGCGTTCATATCACCCGGGCGCCTGCCAGAGATGCAAGGGGCAGGGGACAGTATCCTTTATCTTCACAAGCTTCCCAGTTTCAACATGATTCTGATGCTTGCTAACATTTCTAAGTACTACTATTCTAACTTAGTGCAATGATGCTCCTTGTTTTCCGCATCTCGTAACCCAAATGAAAATATCCAAAATGTTTCTGCAACAACCCCAACTTTGAAGCAGAAACCACCACAGATTGCTTCAGAGTAGTATATGCATGTTAATGAAATATGCTAAGGTTTAAGGAGGAGCTTTGAGAATCATGAGGCATAATCCAAATTAGTAATAGTCAATGTGGTAAATGGTTTCAGAACATTGTTGCGTTACTTTATAAGTCGCGACTCAAGTATGTATAGACCACAGCCAGAGAACACAGAAACACAAAAGCAGAAAGTCATTTCAGTCAAGTGTAAGTGTTTTTAAAAAAACACTCAAGAGCATCTGAGGCATTAAATATATTTCTGAATGAGTTTCGGTATCATCACCCATATGGCGTGGAATTGTTTCCTCTGTATTTCAATGTGTGCTCCTGCTTGTGTTTTGGCTGGCTGGGCTACTTAAAATTCCATGCTCTCGAAACAAACAAACAAACAAAAAGTCCCATCTCTGGATTTGCTTGGTGAGGCATGGCCGCTTTCTGGAGTGAGACAGAGGAGTGAGACCTGGCTGGGAATCACCCTGCCGCCAGACGCTGGGGAGAGGCGACCAGCCAGGGTAGCAGCAGGAGGTCAGCCGGGGGCCCAGCATCCAACAGGCTTGGCATTTTCTCATGATTCAGAAAAGCAATGGTGGCATGGGTCTGGGGTGTTATCAGATATTTCCAGGTGAATAAACATGGCTTTGGGTCATATAAATAGAACATAGATAGAGAAATCCAAAAAATTCCCAATAGCTTTTATCTGTGGCAGGGTGTGGTCAGAGGACAGGGAGGGAACCTTCAGAGTCAGGAACTGTCCCATTCTTACTGAGGGACTGGGGTTTCCAGAAGCTCAAGTGGGAGCTCAAGTCTTAAGATAAGGCAGAGCAGAAACCAAGCACAGGGACTCCATCAGCAAAAGGGAGGTGATGCGACTATGGTTTCAGGTGAGCACGAGGTCGGGTAGCCCCAGGACATCCTTCTAAGGACAAGACCTGCCCAAAGAATAACTCAAAGGCAAGTCCTTGGATGGAGAGATGGACCATGTAAATATCCCAGTGTCAATCAGGTTTGACTCAAGAACACGGACAGGTTAACGTGTGGGGTAAGCCTATGTGGGAACATCAGGGAGCCCAGATATGAGGGGGTGGAGAAGGCAGACTTTGGGGAAAATGAGGAGGGAGTCAACAGAAAGAAGGGAGAAGAAAATAAGTCAAACGCTTCATCTACTGATGTATGCCTCTCTTTCCCCAAAAGATTTGTTAATAGAATGGTCCAATCCTCTCCTTTGAGGGAAAAGCATGAGTAGAAAAGGAGCCTAGCTGACCTCTGAAACTCAGGTGAGCCCCAGGGGGAGCCTATTGGAACCAGAGAATGGGTATGGCAAGTCCCATCATGCCAGGGCTCTACAGGCCAGAGCCGAGAGTGTAACTTAGCAGGCACTGAATACTTATAGAAAAGTCAGAAAGACAAGCTTGGAGATATTCCCAGATAAACTCCAGCCACCAAGGCCACCAGGCACAATGTGAGAAAGCTGAGTTCACTCAATGGAGCCGGATGGGATGGACAGTATCCTCCTGAGATAGTCAGTGGGAAAGAAGTGTCTTAGGGATAAAAATCCCGGGTTCAGAAAAACGAAGAGACTGGAGTTCTTGTAAGAAGCCCTCTGCCTTCTGCCCTGCCCACCATCTGTAGGCAGGCTTCTGCTCTCAAGCAATCCAGACAGGTATTGGACCCAGAAAGTCAGATACGACCGAGGTTTGACAAGCCTGGAGAGGCTAGGGCTTCCTTCACCGCATCCTGAATGAAACGGTTTAAGTCGCAAAGCCAGCTCTCACTCATTTGCAAAGCAAATGTATGCAAAACCACCAGTGACCAGAGGTAGATTTTATTACCCAGCCCGAAACCACTGTCCACTCGGACAACACCAGCCTCTCTCGGCAGCTCTGTGTTTGTTGAACTGAACTGAACCCACATTTGAAGCCAAATGTTTGCTGAGAACTGAGTGCCAGGCCTTGCACCAGAAGGAGAACAAAGGTGAATGAGACCCAGTTCCCTTGTCTGGAGGAGGCAAGCACTGAGTAGGAGAGACCATGTGTCAGTAGATCACGCCAGACTTACGTCACTAAGCTGGCAATACTGTTGCTAACATTACCTTTGATCTCATTTTCCTCTCCTTTTGTCTTTCCCCCGATTTCCTTACCTCTGTTTTTATTCACTATACTTCCAAGAATTACCTCACATTCTTTTTTTGGAACAAGGTAGATTATGAACAATCCATTGAAAACGTATGTCAAGTCTGGAGTCTTCCTCCCCTCCTTAAAATGAGCCTCTGATTCTGTAGTGATTTCACTCACAGTCAGACAGACATCTGAAAACAGGGTCACCGCAAAAGATAGATTTATTATTATGTTGCCACCTTCAATACCGCTATTGACTTAGAAATAAAACCAGTCATTAAGTTGGGTACATTGCGGACTGGATTTAGTTAGTGAGATGCTAAGTGACACTTGAACAGCCACACTTTCTCTGGAGCCCTGGGCTAGCTACTTTGTATTGTTTTTCTCCAATCTTTTCTATGACTCATACCCACAGATTGTCAGCTTGGGCCCAGAAATGAGAAGACTTTGTTCAGTAATTTTAAAAAAACGGGGGGTGGGGGTAAGTCCTGGGTGGCTCAGTGGGTTAAAGCCTCTGCCTTTGGCTCAGGTCATGATCTCAGGGTCCTGGGTTCGAGCCCCGCATCGGGCTCTCTGTCAGCGTGGAGCCTGCTTCCCCCTCCCCCTCTGCCTGTCTCTCTGCCTACTTGTGATCTCTGTCTGTCGAATAAATAAATAAAATCTTTTAAAAAAAAAAGATTCTGTTTTGTTGATTGACAATGTTCTCCTTGGCACCATTCTCTAAAAGCACACTTAAATCCAACACTAGTTTTGTTTTCTATTAAGCCGAGTGGGTGTCCAGTAACTGGAACCAATATGCTTCCCGCTTACATAGCCCGGGTCTCCTGTGGATGAGAAAAGAAGCGGTGGCAAGAATCCACAATGTGTCTAAGGCCATTGGAGGGGAAGCCATCCCATAACATCTGCTATCATTTTACTTATTAGTGAATAAGTACATTTAACACCAGAGGGAGGTCTTTGGAGAAACGACAAGCACCCTCTGATTGAATTTCTGTGCCTCCAAAGGTGGAATTACAGTTGGCTTCCCCTCTGGCTCTGAAGAGTCATGTGTCATATATGCACAGGGCCTGCACCCGGCAAGTCTGGCTGTGCTCCAGACAAGGAAGGCAGAGCATATTGTGAACCCTGGACCCATTTCCGGGGGCTGCTGTAACAAATTATCACAGCTGAGTAGACTCAAAACAACAGAACTGTATTTTCTCACAGTTGTGGAGACCAGAAGTCCAAAGTCGGCGCCCCGTGAGCCAAAATCAAGGTGATCTGATGCCTGGGGAGCTCTGGAAGGGAATCCATTCCTTGCCTCTTCCAGCTTCTGGTGGGCTGCCAGCGTCCACTGGCTTGGGGCCACATCGTTCTCCCCTCTGCTCCCACCTCTTCCTCAGTGTTTGCTGACTCTCCCTCGGCCCTTCTCCTATAGGGATGGTTATGACAGCATTTTTGGGGGGACCCACCCAGAGAATCCAGGATAATTTCAAATTCCTTAATTGAATCACCTTGGCAAAGACTCTCTTCCCAAATAAGGTCACACAGTTTTCGGGGATTAGGGCCTGATCCCGGTGGGAGCCATCATCCTGCTTCCCTCCCCAGGCCTCCCATGGGGTTTGGACCACATTGGTACACCACAGGAAATTAACCCACACTTGGCTTCTTCCTTTTCCCAACCTGCTTCTGCCCCTCCCTAATCAGTTTCCCCCGGGAGCACGTGGTCCACCAAATGCTTCCTGGTCCAGTCTAATCCTGCTCTGGCTAAGGAAGAGGAGGCAGGTTACACTTGGGCTGCATTGTTGGAAACCATCACGCTCACTGACCTTTGTTATAACAGCAAGAGGGAGACAATACACCTGGAGAAGAACTCACACCGGAGTCTGTCCTTCCTTGAGGCACTGACTAGGGGCAGCCATGGAAGAACGTAAACTCTGGGCACTATCTGGTCTGGCACATCTGGGTGAAGCTCCAATAGCCTGAGGAGAATCAGGAGATGAAGGCTGCAGGTGTGGACAGTCAGGAGGGAAGCAAAACCTAGAGAAAGCCACCCAGAGCCGGAAAAGGGAATCTGGGCAGAGCACTGGCTTCGTGGGCTACAGACGCCATTGGTTCCTCCTCAGAAACTCAGCTCTGCCTCAATGTCTGACTCCAGGAAGCTTGGCTCTTCGAGACCCAGCACGCATGTCCTGAGGCACCAGAACCCTCATTTCTGTGGTCTGGGCTCTTTGCGACATGGCACTCATCTCTCTAGAGCCAGACCCTTACCACATTGGTTGGGCTGGTGCCTGTGTTGGTTTTCTAGGGCTGCCGTGCCAAAGTGCCCATCAATGGAGCAGCTTAGACAACATAAATTTGTGGTCTCATAGTTCTGGAGCCATGAAGTCCAAGGGCAAGGTGTCAATAGGGTTGGCTCCTTCTGAGCGCTGGGAAGAAGGATGGATCTGTTCCATGCTTCTCTGCCAGCCTCTTCTAGGGGTGGGTTGGTCATCTTTGCATGCCTTGTGTTGTGGGGTTTTGCCTTCATCTGGTGTGTGTGTGGCCAAGTTTTCCCTCTTTTGTAAAGACATGGTTCATATTGGATTGTGGATCCCCTCCACTCAACTACAACCTCACCTTAACTCCATTTGCAACAACCTTCTCCCTAAATAAGGTCCTATTCCGAGATACGGAGGGCCGGGACTTCCACATGAACTTGTGAGGAACATCACTGAACCCAGAGCAGTGTCCAAAGGCCTACTGCCTTCTTACAGATTTCTCTGCAGCTAACCATCTGCCTCGATTTCTGTCGACTCCCAGCATCCAGGCATTTTCTCCCCACCTTCCTGGCACTTGGTGTTGGGTAAGATAGACACAGACGGCTTTCTTGGCTTACCACCAACTGACTATCATCTTCCCCTTACCTCACCTATTGGCCTAGAACTCTTCATAGCACTTGCAATCATCACGCTGAGACAGTGTAGGCATTCAACCAACAGGCTTTGAGCTGGTTACTTGGTTCATTACCATCCAACAGGTGGGAATGTACTTCCGGAAGCTGACCTACTCAGGCAAGTACACATATTTAAGCCACACTCGGCCACGTCTTGACACATGACATTATCCAACAGTGAGATATCAGAGAAATGACTGCAAATCCATAATTCTATCACAAGTCCATAATTTTCCCCCACCGTTGGCCGAGGCGACATGTGGTGGCAAAGGAAGAGAAGCACAGAGCTTTCTGATAAGTCAGTAAAGCTGGCGAACGGGCACAGTCCCTAACTACTATCACAAATTCCATTAAGAAAAACAGACGCTCCAGCCTATAAGGGATAGGTACTTTAGCAACAACCCTATGTATTAGGAATTTATTAGTCTCCCCTCCCATTTGGTTACCTGATCAGCAGTTCTGATCTAAACCTCTCTGAGAGAGGTTTAGAGACTTGCCTACGGACATAGTGCTAACAAAGCTAGCATTTCCTCTCACTCCATTACTTTTTCTCCCTTTTTTTAAGCTCAAATATTATATAGAATACATCATCTATTATTAATCAGAATAAAAGCCAAATCAAGCTTTTAAAATAAAAAAAGAAAAGAAAAGAAAAACAGACGCTGGCCAACCCTGGGTGCCTCAGTTGTCTGAGTCTTGACTTTGGCTCAAGTCATGATCTCAGGGTCATGAGATCAAGTCCTGCATCAGGCTCCCACTCAGCAGGGAGTCTGCTTGAAATTCTCTCTCTCTCTCCCTCTGCCCCTACCCCTTACCCCTACTCACACACACTCACTCTCTAAAAAAAAAAATAATAAATAACAATAAATAAATAAAAGCTTCTACCCAAATGTCCTTTCCCTTCTGTGATACACAATTCTGTGTGTTGATATGGCTAGGTTTCTGGTGCCCAGCGATGGGGTCAAACATCTGTTTAGATGTTGCCCTAAAGGTATGTTTTGATGTGATTAACATTTAAATCATCGGACTTTGAGAAAAGCAGATTACCCTCTCTAATGTAGGTCGGCCTCATCCAGTTCGTTGAAGGCTTTCACAACAAAGAATGAGTTTCCCTCAAAGTAGTAGGGATTCTGCCTCAAGATGGTGACATGGAAATTCTGCCTCAGTTCCCAGCCTGCTACCCTGACGAATTTGGACTCAAGCCTGCAACATCAACTCTAGATCAAGTGTCCAGCCTGTTGGCTTGCCCTACAGATTTTGGATTTGCCAGTCCCCATGACTGCATGAGCTAATTTGCATAGATAGATAGGTAATTGATAGATAGGTGACAGATAGATGGATGGATGACAGATTGCTCAATTAATCAGTCTCCTCTGGGTCAGACTCTCCTCTAGGGTTACTGAGTTCCGACACAGCTAATTCAAGACTGAGAACAGCAACCCACCATGAAGCAGGTTGAGGAACCCACGCTGTCAGGCCTTCTGCGGGTGGCTGTTCAACCATCAGGGGACTTACTTCTTAAGGAGCTTAAATAGGCCTCTCCTGAAAGAAATGTCCTGAAGCAGGTCCCTGGGGGACCCGGAGGTAGACTTCTGGGTACCACCACCCCTGGGGAAGGCGCTCAGAGGAAAATCCCAGGGGATCTTTATTCCCTTATTCAGTGGACTGACTGAGCCACAGGGACTTGGAAGTCCAGTGAGCAAGAACACCCAGGAACCAGGAAAAGCATAGTTGTGAGAGGAAAGAGAAGCCACTCCGGCTCACACGGAACAAGAAAAAAAAATCCCACTGTTGACAGGTATGTCCCATGAACTTTCTTGCATTCCTTCTTCTCCCCTCTGCCTGAGATGGAGTCTGAAACACTCAGCTCCGGAAGCCTGTGGGTTGTTCTCCCTGATGCCCTGACCATACCCTCATTTCCACCCCCTTCCTCTTCCAAAACTGGATGTTTGTTTGATTAGGATCTACTGGGCCATTGGATATTCCTGGTTCCAGGGGCTTGATTCCCAAAAAGAGCCCATGACAAATGGCTCCAGAACCTCAGTAGCGTCCCCCAGGACATTTGGGACTTGCTCAAACTTCCAAGAAACACTGAGAACTCAAGAACCATTCACGAGAGGGGCTCACAAGATAGAGAAATCAAGGCGGGCTCAGGAGTCAAGAAATCTAAGTCCTGCTTTGAAGAAAGGCTCCAGTGTGGTTGGTTGAGAAATGTGGTAGGGGCGCCTGGGTGGCTCAGTGGGTTAAAGCCTCTGCCTTTGGCGCAGGTCATGATCCAGGGTCCTGGGATGGAGGCCCGCATCGGGCTCTCTGCTCAGCAGGGAGCCTGCTTCCTCCTCTCTCTCTCTGCCTGCTTCTCTGCCTGCTTGTGATCTCTCTGTCAAATAAATTAATATTTTAAAAAAAAAAAGAAATGTGGTAAAGGACACATCTGAAGGACACCATCAGCAGCCTGTGGGGGAAGGACAGGTCGGGGAAAAGACCTAATGGGTAGACAACAGAATGCAAGGCAGGAAGTGGATGGAAACAAATATGGAGACAGGCCAGGGCTGTGTCTCAGCTTTTAAGCCAAGCACAAATCTCGTATCATTCTAACCTCTTACCCTGAGCCTCTCCTCAGATCCGATTCCAATCAGGCTCAGAGTGACCTTGCTCAGGTGCGGCCTCACCATGGGGCCTGGTCATGTTGTCCCGCTCCAACCCCAGCAGCTCTTAATGAAAAATCCCCGTTCTTCACACAGTTAGCTGGCCTCAGCGTGCCTTCCAAGGGCCCCTTCTGGTTTGACTCAGGAAGACCAGGCTTTCCTGATCCACCCACGAGTGGAGAGAGGGCCTCTGGGACATGACCGCCCCCCATACTGGCTGATGTCTCCTCTGGACTTTTTCTTCTGACTTGCCACCGTCATTACAGCTCACGTTCAAAATGCTCATTCTTTGCAGTTTTAATAGAGATGCAAATCCCAATTATAAAAAGAACTTAAAAAAAAAAAAGGCACGGGCATGCTTCCATGTCTGTCTGATAAGCTGCCTTCCGCTCAGGTCACAAGCCCGGAGTCCTGCAGTCATGCATGGCATGGGGCTCCATGCTCAGCAGGGAGTGTGCATCTCCCTCTTCCTCTGCTGCTCCCCCTGCTTGTGCTCTCTCTCTCTCTCTCTCTCAAATAAACAAATAATCTTTTAAAAAAAAAAGCACATGTATACACACACACACACACACACACACACACACACACACAGAGTCTGCAAAACGCCTGTTTGTACAATGAAGCCACCTCCCGCAAGCTGTGAATCCTACTGTCCCCAGGAAGTGGTGCCCCTTTGCTGTGGCGGCATGACAGGGTCTGTGAATCAAGCGGCTACTGGCCTGTTGAGAGCGCGTAGCCTTGCAGGGTGAATTAAATGGTCATCTCCACCTGTCACTAATTCCCCCTGCCGGGTGAGCAACAGCTCTATTAATTGGGAAGGACCTTGACTGGTGGGGTTTCTCTCTGCAGGTGCAGGTGCGCCCACGGTGGCTCACAGAGTGCGACAGGGCCGCTGGGCCAGCCAGTCAGCTGGCGGAGGCTGGCGTGGGTCAGCGAATCTGATTACACTGCTGCTCGGTCCAGAGTGTCTAGCTCTGGGTTTGGGGGTTTTTTTGTTGTTGTTTTTCCCCCCTCCCCAAAGAGTGGTGTGATTACTCTATGCCAAACCACTCAAGGATAATTCATCGTGTCAGGCACCCCTTGTGTTTGCCCATTATCTGACAGTTTGGGGCACGCTTCATATTCTGGAGCGGCGCAATGTAATGTAACACAATTTGAAATACTGTAAATCAATAACCAGGGTAACACAGTTTGACATCTTGAATCTCAGCGGAGACACACACTGTATTCCCACTTCCCTGGGACCCGCTTTCTCACTCTTACTGGACTGTGTAAAGTATCATCTGTTTTTAAATGTGATCCCAGACGCAAGGGGTTGGCACGGGAAGTCCCTCGAGTTAGAAAAGAACAGCCGGTGGCCCAGCCCGTGTCCATCGAGGCTGTCCGGGGAGGGGGGAAATGCTGCACCCACCCCCCCCACACGCCCCTGCACCCACACACACGGGCGCTTGTGCCACGTGATGAGACCGTCCTGGCCCCCGAGTGGGAGCTGCGAGGCTCTCTGCACGTCCCAGCCGTCCAACCAAACCACAGGCATTGACCGGGCATCAGCTCTGCCTAAGACTTTACAAGGAACTTTCGGGCGTGTGGACGGGAAATCACACAGGTTGTGACGGGACCTACCAGTCAGTTTGGAGCAAGCGTGGTTTAAAGCTTGGAGGATACCCGGGATCAAAGAGCAGCCTTGCTTTGCCTGGTTGATTTTTTTGTTCTTCGCCTGAGCCAAAAGCAAGGATTCGGGGGCCAAGTGGGGAGTGGCTGTCTCAGCCTCGGCAGTCCCGTGTTCCAAACACCGAGGAAACGTGCTGCCTCAGCACAGAGGCCCAGGTTTGGCACCGAGTCCGCTCCAAGGAAAGGAAGAAATTCTTCAAAATAAAGAAACTCCCCACGTCCCTTCTCCTTAAACAACTACCCGGGCCATCTTTCTCCGAGAATGTTTGAAACAACAGTTCCTGCGTGCTGAATCTGTTTTCTCTCCTCCTGGGTTCAGGCCAACACCCTGTGATCCCACCATCCAGCCAGCCAGGTCAGCGTCTTTCTCTCCCTCTCCTGCACTTGACCTCTGAGCTGCGGACCCTGGAGGTGACCCACCTTGTCCTTCTTAATGTGGCCCCCTCCCATGGCCTGCCTCTCTGTTCCCTCCTTCCTGCCTCTCCTACTGCTTGTTCTAGGCTTCTGGGGGGTGGGGAGGGGTGGATGTTCCTTCACTCCCAAGGCTCTATGCTTGGTCCTTTTCTCCTTCTGCTCCATAGTCTCTGCAAAGGTAAGTGTGTGTGTTTCCCTGAGGACACCAAAACCACATCTGCACCAGTGATTCCCACATCCTTACCTCCAGCACACACCTCGTTCCCAATTTCTAGGCTTGGGGTTCCAGTTGCCCGCTGGGCCTCAGCTAGCTCTCTGGTCTTTCTCTGCTTCTAACTCATGTGAATGGTGGAGGCCACCAGTGTTCCCCTGGGGCTTGGTCAAGGTCTTTTCATCTCTCCTGGTCCAGTGGAGAGGAATTCTGTGCATTCCTTGAGCGTGCCAAGTCCTTCCCCAGCTCCTGGCTCTTCAACGTTGAGTTCCCTCCTCCTAAAATGTTCCTTCCCCAAAGGAACATTGTCACAGCCTGTCCTCAAGTATCACCTTCTAAGAAAGGCCTTCCCTGCTCAGAGGGGCTCCACCACTTCCCAGGCTTGTTCTATCTCATCGCTTTCCAGATTCAGTGCTTCTTTTTATCTACTTACCTCTTGTCCATCTCCATCGTTCCGTTGCTAGAACATGGAAGGCATGTGTCTAATAGACTGATTTGTTCCTGGCACCTACGGAGAACCAGTAAACACTCAGTAAATATTGTTGGATGAGTGATCGCTGAGGACTCCCTAGATGTTATATTCAGCACCAACCCCTTCTTTGAGCTCCAAATCCACAGGCCCAAGGCCTACTTGGCATCATCTCTTGAGATCTCACGGATATCAAACATTGCGCGTCTAAGCCCATAGTCTTTATTTTTTTCGGTTCCTTCTACCTTCATCACAGGATATAAATGGTGCCAGTTACTAGCTGCTCAGCCAGAAGTCCAGGAGGTGTTGAATTCCTCCTTCTTTCCCACACCCGCCCACATCAACTTCACCATGACGTCCTGGGAGTACCATCTCCAGGGTACACTCCAGACCTTCTCCCCAGCTCCACCACTCCAGCATCCACCCCAATTAGCCCACTGTCAGCCCCAAAAGGGAATTCCTTTCCAGCCACTGTCCCTCAATGCACTTTCCCTCCACATAACACACAGACTTTTCTCTTAGATTTTAAACCTGTGATGCCATGTCCAAGCTTAAATATCTGTATTTGTCTCTCTCATAACATCCTACATATTCCAGCAAACCGTGGCCCTGGTCTTCTTTCCTAGTCTCACCCCATGCTTTCTGCCAACTACACACCTACCACACCAGTTTCCTTCTACTTCCTGGGACCCTCAGAGCCTTTTACAAATGTCAGTCCCTCTGCCTGGAAGGCACTGCTCCCTCATCTCAAGGGCTGGCTCTCTCTGCCCTTGATGGCCTGGCATAAATGTCACCTTCTTGGTTCACTAGGTTTGTTCATCCCCAACTGCCATTATTCTGTTTCCTTCCTCGTGGTCCCACGTGGCTCTCTTCTCCACTGGACGATAAGGTCCCCAATCACCGTTCCCAAGACTGTTTTGTCTACAATGTACACCCAGCTCCTGGCATAACTTACAGGATTTGTTAAATATTTACTGAACCATAAGAAAGAAGAAAGAAAGTTTGGAAGACAAAAAGGAAGGAAAGGAGGGAGGGAAGGAAAAAGGAAGGGAGGGAGTGAGGGAAGAAGAGTAGAGAGAGAAGGGAGAGAGGGAGTAGTTTCATAAGTACTTTCAGGCCACATAAGAAATTTCTTTCCCCCGTCCTCCTAAAACCCACCAGGCATCCCAAATCCCCTGTCTCATGGTCACCATTCACCATGGTGTCCAATTTCAATGTCTCAGGGTCATTTTCATTTCTTCTTTCACCTTCTCTACCTGGTAGACTATTGAAAGTTATAATCTCTACCTCTACAACGTATCTCAGATCCTGCCTGCCCCATCCTCCATCCCCACTGTTTAGGAATTTGGAGACGGTCTTTGTGATGTCTCCTCTGGAATGCTGCATGAGCTTCCTGGCTGGTGCCTCCTTCAGACCTGCTCTCCTGCCAGCATGCACATTCTGAAATAGAGGTGTGATGTCACTTCTCCTACGAATTTTCAAAGCCCGCTCCCCGCCACCCCACCACAGACGGAAGAATTCTTTGTCATGGCATTTGGGACTCTTGAAATTCTGCCTACATCCTGTATTTCCTGTCTGATCTTGTGGGGGCGGGGGGAGGCAGAGACTCTCCCAGTCCCCATTATCACTGACACCTAGTCACCCCCGATTTTATGCATGCTTCCCACCTTCATGTTACCAAGTCTTCAGTCTAGAATACAGTTTCAACCCCTTTCCCACTGCCAAGGCCCCAACTCATACCCCAGCCGGGTCATCTTTCCATAAATTAAGGAAATGTCACCTTCCCATTTGTTAAGCAAAAGCTAAGCGTGTTTACAGAAGCTCTAAATCAATGATTGGACTTCTTCTATGTCTTACAGCACATGAGCAACCATGTCTACACTAGGCACTTACAATAGGCATGGAATTTCTATATTGAGTCTTTACACACATGGCATAAAATAGCAACTACTAACGTCTTTACTTTTGCAAAGTGAGAAACCAAACTTAAATGAATGAATTGCTTTTCCTAGGTCACCCAGTTAGCAAACAGGAAAGGTGGAAACTTAACACAGGTAAGTCTGACTCCAGAAAGTCACTTTTATTTAAAGCCCTTCTTGGTACACCTTCAAAAGGCAGACGTCCCATCTGATTCATCTTTAATGCTCAATATCTAGGCTACAGTAGACAATCAATAAATGTTTGTTGATTGAAGGAGAAAGAGTGGAAAATCATCAGGCCTCCCAAGGTTCACAAGGGAAACCAGGAGACTCCTTTGTAATTTGGCTGAAGTAACTATTTAGTCAACTTCGAATCAAATGTGAATTGAATTGAGTTACCCCAAGTAATAGAGCCAGATATGTCTCCCGAATTGAAGACAGAAAACTCCCTTCCATATGACTTTGCAACTTATCACTGTCAGAAAGTCTGCACAGAGAGAGCCGGGGCTGAGCCGGCATGCACGGAAGAGTCTGGAAAATAATCAATTGAATTCAAACCACCATACATCATGGACGTTTAGTGCCAGAAAGGGCCTGGGAGATCGTCTGCCTCTCTTCCTTCATTTCACAGAAGGGGAAAATAAGGCCCAGCAGGGGAAGCTGGCAGCCCCAAGTCACTCAGATTCATGGGGCACTTGTACGAGGCACACATTCTCTCTTTCACGAATTTGCCCATTGCTTGCCAGAACACGGCCTTCAGTTGCCAAAACGCCTACCTATATTATTCTCTCTTTCCAAATAATTTTTAGGTAAATATCTAAACTTTTATATTGCCACGTGTGTCTACTTAGAACTTTGACTTATCCTTTAATGAATGGTGATGCTGTTTTTTCTTTAAAGGATCATCTGCTTAAACATTTTGCTTAAGTTTGGAGGTCTGGGGGGGGATAAGGTAATCTATAGTATCGGCCAGCAAATAAAAGCTGTATGTTTATAGAACTTTCACTTTAGCTACAGAATGTGACTTTCCTAGCCATCAGCCCCACAAACCATGAGGACCCTAAAATTCTCACTGTGAAGATGAGGGAGATTAAGTCAGAGCCAGGACAGAAAGCGTGGTGTCCAGGCATCAGGAAAATGGTACTGTAATACACCATCAGCTAGGAGGCTCTCAAATGAAAGTCACACAAAACAGCATTCAAACAATAAAGAGAATGCAACTGAAAAGTCCACAGAGAGTGTCGGCATCAGGTGGGGTTTGCTCTAGCAGCACAAATGGTACATCCATGACTTAGTTTCCCTTGCCTTGCAACTGAGTTTACAAAGGTGGACAATGCATAAGTAGCCGTCCCCAAGGAGCTCACTGCCTGTTTAAGGGGGTAGATATATTATGGCATCTTCTAGAAACTGTAATGTGTGCATGCTGAGTCTACTTCCTCACCACCTACTCACCCCTCAGCCCATTATGTGTGCAGAATGAGAAATAGTCACAGAAACCCAGACAGCGTAGAAATGGGTACATTCCCAGACTGGGCATGGCACTCAGCTTTCCTCCTCAGAGAGCTTAGGAGGTATGTCTGAGTCCTTACAGAACTAGTTAAAATTTGGCTGAGAAGTAAAGCAGAAGATGAACTAGTAAGCACACGGGCAAAGAGGTTGTACTTGCAGGTTGTAGTAGGGGAGCACTGAGTGTTCAGTGCTAATAGAGAACAATCCAGAAATAAGGAGGCAAGAAGTAAGTACCCCCAGATAATAGAAGGCCTTTCATACAGGGTGGAGAGACACCAAGCAGACAAGGGCCACACATTAAGGAATTAAAACAACTGCGGAGTTGGGGTTTTCAGCATCTAGGACCTGAGTGGAGGGAGTTACATGGGTAGAATTTCTGGAACAAGACAAGAAGCCAGAATGGTCTCATCGCTGAATGAATTCAGAGATAGGCACTCGAGGGGGGCCCATGAAAAAGATTCAGAACAAATATAGGCAGGAGTTAGCTGTCACAAAAGAAAAACAAAAACAAAAACAAAACAACAAGAAGAACAAAAAGCATCATTAACCATGAGCCTTTCCCTGAAATGACATCCAAATTGCCGTTTCTCAGGAAGTACAGTTTTGTGGAGAAAGGATCCCTAGAGTTCATCAGAAATGCCTCATAACTCAAAAGGAACTAAGAATCACTCATCGAAAAATAAAAATAAAAAAGGAAGGCATGACAAACAGCTTTAAATTCCCTAGAAGCCCAGCCATAGGGAAAGGAGAACACTAGGAAAAACAGAATCAGAGGCAGCCCTAAGAAAAATTCTGTCCCTGGTGAGGGGAAGGGGAGCTTGAGGTCTTACATGACAAGCTGTAAAGTGAAGGGGATATGAGGAAGGAGGAAGACAACACGCCCAAAATACCATTTCCAGAGGTCTGACCACAAGAACGAGGTGAGAGATTGGCATGGTCACTAGCAATGAACACTGGAGTCTAGAGGGTCATTTTTAGAATGCTGGAGAGCCTATCATGTTTATGGCTTAAGGAAGTAAGGAAAGAATAAGTCACATGCTTTTTTGTAGGCCTCCAAAATTCTGACCAAATCTTTCTAGACTAAAATGTGTAAGTTTCTGGTGCCAGCACCTGGTGAAAAGCATTCAATCGCCACACTCATCAACATCGTCTTCATGCTTGGTCCAAGGGAGGACAATGGAGGATCCTTCCCACAAATTTGCCTTGTTCCTTTGTCCCTCCCGCCCAGCCCCAAATCTCTTGCTATGTAAAGGTCACTGAAAAGACTGTTTGCAATTTCCTAACATTTCCTTCTCTTATACCAAAAAAACATGTTATAGAATATCAAAGACAAAGCGTTATGCTCCGACTCTGAGAGAGACACAAGTTTCTTTTTCCTTAAGATACAGAGGCAAAATATTAGTCTACATTGAAAAGAAATCCCCAGTTTTTCTTCTTGATACCCTCAAATAAGGCATTTGGTGAGCACCAAATTTTCTTGTTTGTATTAGTCAGCTACTGCTGCAAGAAAGCTGTGTAAAAAACCACCCTAAAGTCAGTGACTTAAAACAATAAATGTTTATTTTCACATTCAGGCTTCTGTGGGCTAACTATGAATTTGCTGGTTAAGCCAGTCTAAACCAGATGGCTTTGTCCTACGCTACAGGATGGGTTGATATCTCCTTGGTGTGTTTTCTTTCTGGGATCCAGGGGAAAACAGAAGCACCTACCTGGGGAAAATCCTGTCGGTGTAGGTCACCAGAGCCCAGGAGACGAGCAAACATGCAAGACCCTCTCTCTAGTGGGAGCTGCTGCGAGGCACAGGGAAAAGGCCGTAAACATATAAATCTAATACAATGCAGGCGAGTAATTGTGAACAATGGACTTGATCTATCATGGTGAAGCCAGGTTTGGGGAGAAAAGAGTAGTCAGGAGTTTTGTGTATGTCAAAGATGATCTCTTGCCTTTTCCAACATCCAGAACTCAACAGAATCAACGACTGTGATCGCGAGTACATGCATGCACACACACACCCCCTTAATGTTGTTTCTGTTCACAACCCTACCCCCTAGAATGCATGCACCATCATGGAAGCCATCTTTTACTAAAAGCGTGCCTAATACAGTGGAAAGAGCCTTGTACTCAAAGTCAGAAATGCTGGGTTCTAGTCCTGATTCTGCTCCCAACTGATGTGTCACCTTGGGCTTAAAATAAAAAGGCTTTGATGAGTCAAGAGACTGAGCTGACGTGGCCAGGGCTACAATGAGAGAAGGTCCACTAAATAAGAAAGTCTTTCCTGCACCAGTCAGAGGCTTTCTACCAGTCAAAAGTCCACCACACCACATACCTGGGAATCCTAGACCTTGGACTTAATACGAGAATAATCCTCCCAAGAGTAGAAGAAAGTCTTGGCCCTGTGACGTCGCTCCCAGTGCATGTGAATGGGGGAGAGATCAACAGGAGATTTTTGCATTCAGGAACACGCTCCCCGGGAAAAGGAGCGCTCATCCCGACATTGCCGAAGGAGCAGATGTGTCTTCCAGTCTGCTCCACTGGATATAACAGAATCAAGTCCAAGCAGAAAATATTCACCTGGGTCTTTGGAGGACACTTTACCTACAGGCAGGAGCAAACCAAAGTGTCCTGAAGCCAAGCCATACAGAAAAGATCACAGCATATCACATGGTTCAAATGTAAGTTTCTGGATCATTCCATCTGCATTTTCCAGGAAAATCAAGACTTTCTCTTTTGACTGAACCCACTTTCAGTCTGTCCTAGAGCTTCCTAGCCCATGTCCCTGAGCATCTAGCATCCTGCATATTGTTGGGGTGCTAATGTGCTGTGTCCTCTGAACAGCCAGGCAGAGCCCGGGATCCATGCTGCTCCCAGACCCTTGGCCCCTGGCCACATGCAGTGCATTCTCCCCCACAGTGTGCCATGCAATCTCATCACTTCCTATGCATGTCCTGACGTGAAAAAGGTAGAAAGCACTGGTCTACATGCTCAGAAGGTTGAAAACCTCAAAGGTATATTCTAACATTTGCTGAAGAAGCAGAAGGATTCTCAGCCTGGGTTCCAAAAGAGAATTAATCCCCGACACCCAAAGGCATCCAATGTACCCAAAAAAATTAGACTCTCTTCTGATCAGTTAGAGGGGCATGAGCTATGTTCTGCTCTTTGAGAACTTGAGAAAATAGTCACTCAAATCGGTGTCTTTGTTCTGCGGTTCGGAGGAGGAGCCTAGTAAAAATAACTCCATGACTGCGTACTGTTTACTCCTATGGCTCCTAACTGGTTTTATTTCTGTTCCCATTTTTTTTTCTAAACACCAAAACAGAACAAGCTGTTTGCCAAGTACACACAACTCAGTTCAAATATCTAATGTAACAAAATACACATCGCACAGCCATAGATGTACACAAGGCCGTATGAATTACTCCCTTCGATGGTTTGATGTTTTTGGCAGATGTTTTCTTTTATCTGAAATGGGCAAATGGGAGCCTTTCATTTTCGCAGAAAAAGCAACGGGGAGGGGAAGGTTCCCGAAAGGGCAGTGGCTCACCTTATCATACCCCTTACTTGCACAAATGGGACTGGAACCCGTCTCTTGACCCGTAAGGAAACACTCTCCCTTCCTCTGCTTTCTTTTTGTCCTGCCAGAAGCATGTTTTCTGATGATTTCCCATTACATGCACCCTTCCCATTCACTCTCTAGAGAGCACTTTTGAAGAATCCTCATTCTTGTTGTACCCAATCACTGAGCATGGTTGCTCTGTGAGATCCGTGGTTTGGAAACCTTCTTGTTGCTCCTAATTATTTCCCTTCTTGGGTTCCTAGGGACGTGTGCACCAGGTAATCAAGAGTTATTCATTGGAAGTCTTCATTACACTTGATGTGGATAATACAAATCTCACTCATGAAATGCTACTCAGGGTCTCATTTTTGAATGAAGACACTGATTTACTTACATTTTCAGAACACACACAATAGGCAGAGAATTAAAATAATGGACAGCAACTAATAGAAAACAGGTGTGACTTGGAAACTTCAGTCTTGCCTCCTCCGGTCTTGGAACAACGCTGGGAGAAGAATGTTTACCATACAACAATGGAGACAGCAAAAAATAAGATGAAATAAACAATAAATTCTCATTGAAGGAGTGCAGCTTCCCAGCTGGAGCCCATCGTAGCATCTCACAGAGCAACCAAAAATGAACACACAAAGACTGCTAAACTAGGTTGGTTTTATTTTCCCTAGAGACAGGGAAGAAGATGGCAAGAGTGTAATTTAGTCTTTGTAAAATGTTTTCTAAACAAGTTCAGGGGCTGTATCATTTGAGTTGACAAATTGAATGCCAGGTCTGAAGTTCTTGTGATAAGGTGTGTGCTTTGACTTCATAAGAGAAACTCATCACTCAAATCCACACGGAGAAGCCAACAGAAGGTAAGGGGGATGCACAGAGCTCCCGAGGCCAAATCTTAGGCCACCCCTTCATGAAGGGTGGAGGATTTAATCTGCTGGTCCCCAGCAGCCAGAAGCTGGAAGCGGTAAAGACCACCTTGACGGTTATTTTTGTCCTCCTGTGTGCACTCCTGTTGTAAGCTGCTAGATTAGTTCCACCAACCAGTTTTGGCAGAGTGGCCATCGTGTTTGGAAAACCTCTTTTCCTCTTGTTCTGAGCCCTGAATGACACTCTGCCAAATTAGCCTAATTCCATCTTTGGTGTATTTCAGCAGATCTCACTGCACAAATGGATTGGAATGGTTTAGGAGAAATGAGACGGGACAAAAATTAGTGTTTTGTTTTGTTTTTGTTTTTGTTTTCTTTAAAGAGAGGGGGAATGGGGGGAGGCAGGGGGAGAGGGAGAGAGAGAGTCTTAGGCAGGTTCCATGCCTAGTGTGGAGCCCTACACAGTGTTCAATCTCACAACCCTGACATCATGAGCTGAAATCAAGAGTTGGAGTCTTAAACTGAGCCACCTAGCATCCCTTGTTTTGCTTTTTTATGAGACTGACCACCTAGAAATCCAGACCCTAAGTACGGGAATGCTATACACAGAATGTCTGTGTCCCTCCACGCCGAAATTCAGATGTTGAAACCTAATCCCCAGGGTTGTGATGGTATTTGAAGGTAGGGCCTTTGGGAGGTGATAAGGGATTAGTGCCCTAATGAGAGACCCCAGAGAGCCCCTTGACCCTTTGTGCCATGTGAGGACACAATGAGAAGGCAATAGTCTATAAACCAGGAAGCGAGCCCTAATCAGACACCAAATCCTTCCCTCAACTATGCTGAACTTGAACTTCCTAGTCTCCAGAACTGTGAAAAATTTCTGTTGTTTTTAAGCCCCAGAGTCTGTGGTTTCCATCACATTAGCCTGGACAGCCTGAGGCAGGAACAGAGAAAGTGTAAGTCTACTGGCACAGAGAGGAGCCTTATGGATGAAGGTGATCAAGGACACCTGCAGGTCCCATCTCATCTCCCATTCATTCTGGCTTCCTTGCTCCTCAAACACTCTTCTATGGACAGCAAGGGCCAAAAGTTTGGAAGGAGCCTTCTGGATTATCTAGGCCAGCTCTCAACCTGGGATGGTACTGACTATAGCCATGGTTCTCAAAAGTCAAGAGGAACTTTTTAGAATGTGGATTCCTAAAGCTTGCTCCCAATGATTTGGATTCAAGAGATCTAAGGATGGGCCCAAGAATCTTCATTATTCACAAATGATTCCAATGCTGGTGAGCTGTTGAACACACCTTGGAAAATGATCGCTGAAGTTCCCACGCCATGCCAATGCTTGGAAACTCTAGGCCTGAGATTCTCACTTCTCATCAGGCAGCCAACCCTCAGACCGAGCTGATTATCAAAAAGGTCCTGCCTGTGCTTCAGCCCGTTGGTGCCAGCCCTACATTCAGGGACCACATGCAGCAATCCTCCCTTCTGGAATGATGCTCCAGAGAGTACGGACAGTTCATTGGTCCCTCCTGCTGAGATTCCCTTCCTCCCTCCCAGTTACTTTAAATGGCTCCTTACCTGGGTCAGAATGAGGCCAACACCCATCAGCATTTAAGAACACCCATGGCCTGGCCCCTATGTGCCTCTCTGTGGCCGCATCTCTCTTGAATCCCTGCCCCGCACGGGAGATTCCTACAGAACCCGACAAGGGCTGTTTGCGCACCTTGCCACCCATGTGTCCACATGATTTTCCCTCACGTGTGTCGCTGGACTCCCTCTTCCTACACCATCCCCTTGAAGCGGTCGAACTTCCAGACCCACCTCAGGCCTCTGAGAGGTCAGAGACCTTCCTCAGCATCACAGAACGTGTTAGACGTAGCTTCTGGGCGATTTGTCTCCCCAGTCCACTTCAGGTCCACCGGCCTTGAATGGCCGGCTCGCTCTCTCCCCAACAGTGGACTCCAGGCCCCCGTTTCAGGAATTCCCAGAGGTCCCTGGCCAGTGTCTGGGCCATAGAAATGACTCAGCAGAGAGTCACTGACCTGAGTCAACCCCTCCAGGGCTGGAACACGGAAGATGCGCCTTCAGCCAAGCGTCAGACCCCCATGCACACACACACCTGGATCGCACCTCTTTACCAGCTAGGTCCCATTATGACCCTCTCCTCGGCACCACTGAGTGACGCTGGGGGCACCAGGGTGGAAAATATGCACCCTGTCGTCTCATCAGGAAGATGTATCTGTGCGAGACGATGGGAAAATGTGTACCTTGGACAAGGGGATGTGGGAACACAGAGGAGGGGCCACCAGCTGTGCCTCCGAGAATCATGGAAAAAGGGAAGAGACAAGGACCAAGATGGCAGAGCAGTAGGAGACCTAAATGTCAGGTCCCGGGAGGCCGGCCACGCGGCCGCGACCCA